>JASDQU010249825.1:0-16398 GCA_032191745.1 Picea mariana | reverse complement strand
GACCTTCTTTCTCTGCGAGTCAGCGAAATGTTGAGCTCTCTCCACGTGTCCTTTCCGATGGACGGTCTCGGTGATTTTGGAACTTGTCTCGTGCACCTTCCTCCGGATCCAACGATTGTTGGTCCATGCACTTCAGATCTGACAGCTCAGATCCTTTTTCCTCCTATGCTCACTTATCATTGTCTGGATGTGGATTTCGACGGTCTGGATCTTCTCCTCTATAGTTGGGTCCTTATGTAATTTTGAGTTCCCACGTACTCTTTGCGTTAATCCATTCGCATCAGATTGACGGTCCACGACCTTCCTCGATCTAGAGGTCTATATCACATCGCAAATTCTAGTTTCAGAAGTTTATTCATGCCAATGTGCGATTATCCCGATGTGAAAACTTGTGAATACTGAAGTAGTCGAGGCATTAACACCTGCTCTCCTTCTTTAAATCTATCGATGGTGACAAACCTAGGATCCTCCCAAATGGATCTCATCCGTTCATCTTCCAAATGAAAGGGTAATCTTGTTCGACACCTGAATCTCGCTATCCTTCCTGAGCTTCGTCAGTTATGAAGGATTAAGAGTGTTGCGCTCTTTCTCCTAGAATTAACACCTAGAAGGGTCTTCTGCACAGCTCTTGTGCTCCTTCATCTAGTCTAGAACTTAGGTGGTTCTTAGTCTCTTCTTTCCTCGCAGAGAGTTTGCGCATATATGCACTACCTCTCTTGAGCTTAATAGACTATGTCCTCGTAATGATTGCGAGATCTGACCTCTACAATCAAGGAAGTACTCACTCGACTCTAGGACAGTGATGAAATTCCCTGGGGAAAGTGCTTTTGAGGAATTAAACTAGAACCTAGGAAAATCAATCATATGTAAAAGTTCTCAAGGAATGAACGCATACTCTTAATTTAATCATTCAATGCAGAAACCATTTATAGGCCTATAAAAACAAGCATGCATCCATTATTTCCAATTTAAAGCTCAAGGCATAAAAAAAAATCTTATCAGAACCATAAGGCGTGATGTGACTGCTAAGAGGGGTGCTCGTTTCCACCCAACCATAGGCTCAGTCACTCCCAATGGATTTATCACTGGCCACCCTCGAGCTTAGGCCATGATGCTCTGAGATTCAATCTCTTACTTTCAGCTCAATGGAAGTTAGGAACGAAGGTTACTCTCCTTCTCCCCATACAGGAATAGGTAAGGATGAAGGTTACTCTCCTTCGCCTGACTCTGTCTCCCTATTCTTTGTGATCAGAACTCACTTGTTCACTTTCAATCCTTCCTCAGACCCGAGATATCTGCTCCCGTCTTTGCACTCTTCACAGGCCCTCTCTCCCCACACCATGCTTCCTTTCTTTCCTTCCTCAGCAAGATTGTGTAGGGCTCGAATTCCTCCATCTGTGGTCAGGTCCGGAAGGCTTACAGGTGGGCAGTTTTCCCCCATCCCCTCATTAACTCTTGAGGAGGGATTCCCACCCACCAACCTGATGGTAATTCATTTCTGGTTAGAGGGCTGTTCTGATCTTGAGCAAGTTTAAATCCAGTATGGTACTGGTTCGGTGGAGGTTAAAGCAACCACTATGGGTTCCCTCCACCACCTTTTCATTAGCAATCGTGGTCTCTCTCTTATCACATCCCCTTCACAGCAGTCATGCAATACATATTAATTTTCTATTAAAATAATAGAATTTACATTCGTCGACCTTTTATTCAAAGGTCCATCAAAACAAACATTCACACATTTGATTTTTCCATAGTTCCCCGACCAATATAGTTATATTTACAGACTGGGGGAAACAAGGTTTTACAACCTATAGGGTGTAGGAAGATATGATGACAAGGAAAACTGTACCACAGTTCAACCAGGTACCACCTCCATATAACAATGCACAGCAACATTACAACATTGTGCAACCTCAGTATAACAACTCACAACCACAGTATAACCCTTTGTAGTATAATTAGGTGCCTCAACAAAATGCACCACGAGCATATCGAGGTGGATACAGAGGTGAAGGATGAGGTAGAGGAGGATTTGGAAGAGGCAGAGGTCCAATAGTATGTCATAACTTCCAACAATTAGGACACTATGCAATGGAATGTCCACTCCCACCTGTGACGTGTAAGTACTGTCGCGCAGCAGACCATGATACAAAGGAATGACCAGAACAATTAGAATGTCCAATGGATATATTCAGAAGCTAGAGATGATGGAAGAAATGTCAACATAGTTACATGTGAAGGAGATAAGACGAGAGTTGACACAGTATGATGGGAACCACCACAACACCAATGGGTGAAGAAGAATATTGAACCACAGAAACAATTCGATGAGGGGAAAGAAAAAGAAATATTCAAGGAGGAAAGAAAAGAGTTCCTCAAGAAATATGTTGCCTCCACATCAACCGTGAAGCACACTCAGAACGTACCAATGTATGAAATTCCATCCTTAATGGACCACACCAGTGAAACAAAATCTGTAGAGAGAGTAAGTATCATAAATACATTTCTACAATTTTGTGTTAAACTAATAAATGATCCATCATATGTTAAAGTTTTTAAAAATATGTTTGAAATATGTAACACAGAGAAAGAGAGGAAGTTACAACAGAAAACAATCAATCACCTCCATACGAGAAGGAGGGCAAGTAGGGAATTCAGACTAAATTCCAACATTGGAGATTTCAATATGGAGGATATCATATTGGATTTAGGCTATGAGGTAAATGTGTTACCCAACAAGACATGGAAATGTATGGGAGAGCTCACCTTAGGCTACTCACCTATTCAGCTGGAGCTAGAAAACCAACACAGATTTCTGCCAATTGGAAGGCTAAAAGGTGTGACAATAGATCTGGATGGAGTGTGCACTAAAGCAGACTTTGAAGTGATAGAAATAGTGAATGGCACAACACCTTATCCAGCATTGCTTGGGTTGGATTGGGCATTTGATAAACATGCCATAATCAACTTGAAGAGAAGGAAGATGATATTTGAATCAAGAGAATATAGATTTCTTGCACCATTATACCCATCAGAAGGAGAAAGGTCTGTAGAGCCCACTTGCTTAGATCTGGAGTAAATGAACCAGTTATACAGAAACACCGCACACAGAGAATATTATTTCAACCCAACTGCAGATGGAGTACTCGGCTAGAGGAGATTCACATCATGTGTGTCTGACTTAGATACAAGTTTGGATAATTGGAAACATAGATTACATGAAGTGTCTACAATAAGGTGCGCAAAAATAGATTGCTGAGTAAGATGGGTGGGTATCGAGATAAGAGAACCTCCCAATTTTCATGGAATAAATGAATTAGAAGAACTCCTAACAAGATACAAAGATGAAGTGTTAGATAATCAGAGGCTCTTATCCTTGGACATTCCACTCCACAAAGAAATAGTTAAGGACTGGTACCAATTTAAGTGACTACTGCGCATTAGATTCAGTGCAGAGCAAGGGAGCAATAAGATGTAGAGATATGATGGAAAGGGGACATCAGCAGAATATTTGGAGAGATACAAAACACTATGGAGGATAACGCCACCAAAGGAATGGCCTCATCACTTCATCCACACATTGGAAAGAGTTCCAGAAAACTGGTATGTAGACCAGGAATTGCGCAAAAGCACTGTAGAATCGACAACATTATAGCATAATTTTACAAAAACCTTCTCTTTTGAACATGAGAACCCCAACATGGATCAATGCTTAAAAAAATAATAGGGGTGATATTTATTGATTGAATTCATGGCAGAGTATCAACAACATAACATACAGATAATCAAGGAACTATTGTCATGTTATCATGTGGAAGAATAATCACCAGATGAAGATGACCCGCACAACATTTAGATTACTGAAATTGAAGGAGAAAGAGGAGTGGAACGTCCATCTTTCAAATCAGAAGTATTTTCTACACCTGCCAAAGTGAACAAAGTCAACATTGGCACAACTGATAATCCTAAAATGGAAAGTATTGGAGATTATTGGGATGAGCAAACAATAAAAAGGATAAAAGAGTTACTACGCTAATACAGTGATATGTTCCCAATAACTTTTATAGAGATAAAAGGCATAGCGGGAGAACTAGGAGAGATGAAGATAACTCTCAAACCTAATGCTAGATATGTCAGACAAAGACCCTATAAACTAAACCTAATATATAAGTAGAAAGTAAAAGCGAAAATTGACAGAATGATGGAAGCTGGTATCATAGAACTAGTGGAGGAATCTAAATGGATAAGCCCTATGGTAGTTCAAGAGAAGGAACAAGGGGGGATAAGGATTTGTGTATATCTGAGGAAACTGAATGAAGCTTGCCTACATGACCCTTTCCCTACACCTTTTATAGATGAAGTCCTAGAGAATGTGGGAGGTTAGGAAGCATATTCCTTTACAAATGGATTCTCGGGTTACCACAAGATCAAGATAGCCCCAGAAGACAAGTACAAAACCAAATTTTTCCATAGAATGGGGATCCTACCAGTACACAGTCATGCCTTTTGGGCTGAAGAATGCACCAGCCATATTTTCAAGGGTGGTAATAGCTAATTTTAAGAAGTTCATACATCATTTTCTAGAAGTGTATATGGATGACTGGACTGTATATAGTCTATTAAAAGATCATGTAGAAGTATTAAGGCTAATGTTGGAAAGATGCAGGCAGTTTCAGATATCATTGAATATCAAGAAATGCATTTTTGGGACACCTTTTGGAATATTATTGGGCCATATAGTGTGAAAATAAGGCTTGCTAGTAGATCCTGCCAAGATTGTAGTTATTGTCAATTTACCACCACCAAAATTAGTGCACCAGTTGAGAGAAACATTGGGACATACAGGCTACTACAAAAAAATTATAAAAGGGTATGTGCAGATCACTACACCAATGGAGAAAATGTTAAAGAAATATACTAAATTTTAGTAGAATGAGGATTGTCAGCAAGGTTTGGACACCCTAAAAGAAAACATGGTCACAACACCTATTCTAGTATTCCTAAATTTGGAAAAGAATTTTCATGTGCATGTAGATGCATCAGCTATAGCACTTGGAGAAATTCTGGCACAACTAGGAGCAGGGGATTCGGACCATCCTATAAAATTTGCAAGCAGAAAAATGTCAAGATCAGAGACGAACTAAAATACTACATAAAGATAAGGCCTAGATATGGTCTATGCACTTTAGAAGTTCATACATTACCTATTGGGCAAACAATTTAAGATGTTCACAGATCATTCAGCCCTCAAATACCTAGTCAACAAGCCAGTGTTGGTGGGGAGGATCTGTAGATCACTACTGTTATTTCAGGAATTTTATTTTGAAGTGATAGTAAAACCAGGGAAGTCGAATGTAGGACCTGATCACCTATCAAGGGTAATGAATGGAGAATAACCTACCAATTTGGAAGACAACTTCCCTAATGCGCAATTATTTTCATTCCAAATAGATGATGAATATTTTGTTGATATTATTGAATACTTGAGTACAAGGATTGTCCCACAAGAATTTAACACTGCGCAAAAGAAAAATATGGTAGTCAGAGCTGCAGACTGTCAACTAATTGCGGTACACTTATGTAAAATGGGTGCAGACAACATTTTGAGAATATGTGTACTAGAATATGAGAGGCTTAGTATTTTGGCAGAAGCTCATGAGGGAATAGTTGGAGGACATTATGACAGAAAAGCTACCATGTAGAAGGTATTGCACGCAAGACTATGGTGTCCAACAATTCACAAAGATGCAAAGGAATATTTCCAGAGATGTGATGTATGTCAGAGGGTTGGTAAACCTAATAGAAGGGATGAGATTCCCCTAAGACCACAAGTAACTTTGCAGGTATTTAAAAAATGGGAAATAGACTTTGTGGGACCAATTAATCCACCAACAAGAAGGTCAGGAGCAAGATATATCATTACTGCAACATAATACTTAACAAGATGGGAAGAAGTAGCACCAGTAAAAGATTGCAACGCAGAGCCAACAACACACTTCTTGTTTGAGCAAGTGATCACTAGATTTGATTGTCCAAAGATTTTGATGAGTGAAAAAGGTACTCACTTTATCAACAACACTATCAAGGCTATGACTGAGGAGTTTGAATTATGTCATCATAAAATTACACCATACCATCCTTAAGCAAATGGAACAGTAGAAGCCTTCAATAAGATCTTGGAGAATGCTCTGACAAAGATCTAGAATGTGAACATGGATGATTGGGATTTGAAGATACCAGCAGTATTATGGGCATACACAACTACATGTAAGAATATGACAAGACATACACCATTCAGATTGGTGTATGGGCATGAAGCAGTAGTACCATTAGAATTTCTAGTACCCATCTTGTGCGTAGCAGCAATCACCAACATGACAGAAAGAGGCATAGTAAGGGCAAGGCTCAATCAACTAATGGAGATGGAAGAGGATAGCATTTTGGTAGGATTTCATCAAGAAATATAGAAAGAAAGAGACAAATCTTGGCATGACAGACATATCAAGAGGAATATTTTCAAGGAGGGAGACCTAGTCTCGCTCTATGATAGCAATTTTTTCCAACATCCTGGTAAATTCAAAATGCATTGGTTGCGGCCATATGAAGTGAATATTCTCACAGATGGGAGATATGTATAGTTAAAAGACCTGGGAGGCACAGAACTGAAAGGGCTTATCAATGGGAGTCGACTGAAACAATATAGGGACTGTCAACTTCCTAACACTTAAAATTTACAACACAGTAAGAAAACATGTACATAGTGTACTATTTCAAAAGTTAAGAGAGAAAAATGAGAAAAATGAATAAAAAGGAGAAAAATAAGGAATAAGAAATACAAAAATAGAAAAGACAAAAAATACAAAAATATTGGGAAATACAGTGCGTAGCAGAAATGGACTCAGCGTGATGAAAAGAAAAATGTATGTGTGTAGCATATGGGTGACACATTGCGCACTAAGGAAAAGTTACAAAAAATATATGGGGCACACTCAAAGAGTTCAGTACCACAAAAAAGGTACCAATGGTCCAGAGAAGCGAAAAATGACGGTTACGGTGAAAAGGCGCCAACTGGCAGTATATATGAAATTAAATGAAATGTACTGGTTGCATTAATCACATCCAGGGAAGCTTCTATGAAAATATTCACAACATTGATGTCAGATGTTATATAAATGAGAAATGCGAGAAATTTACAACTTATTGTGAATTTCAAAATTTGCAGCATTAGAAGAGCACACAGAGCAGAGCCAACTTGACGAGTGCACAGTGCAAACCAGTTGACAACCATCCAGTGAAAGTATCCAGTGCCCATGATGGAACCTCCAAATATTTGTGCACCGATACAAACAACAAGAAAAAACTGAAGTAGTGTTAGGGCACCTTACGAAACTGACGAGGTCGAGATAGAAATTGCACAAAGGGGGGAATTCACCAATGTCAATGCAATTCCCTCACCACACATAGAACCAAGAATCCCCACACCCATGTAGGAATAATTCAAAACCCTAGTAATGGCTGGCATGGATATTGACCCACAGGATAGTGCGCAAGGCCAATAGGCCAAAGACACAGGGCCAACAAAGACACCTATAGGTGACACAACTACGCCCAAAAATCCAATGAATTAGGGGAAACCCACTCGGAAGTTGTCACAACAGAAGAAGGGGAGTGCACCGAAGAGAGATGCACAGGTAGTGAAAAAGAACACTACCCCAGGACAAAAGAAACAAGGGGTGGGGGACACTACAATGCAAGAAACTCCCTCAGCAGCCACCCCATAGGAAACATGGCCACCCAAGCGGCCGATTATACACAAGGGGGGCTCACACAAGAATTCCAAGGCACATAAACAACCACCATAATACATTATCACTAAGGATGATGCAGATCTTGTGGCATAGAAAGTGCAGGACCACGCAACGGAAGAATTTGAAGAATCCCAACACCAGAGAGGTGGAATAAAAGACGAGCTGGCAGGGATAAACCGGGTCCTCAAGCAGATCAAGTCAATGCAGAGGCTTGAAAGGGGAACAAAATATTTCCCCAAATCAGTAGTAGTAGAGACAAGGACTAAGACGAGTGAGCAGGAAATGGTTCAAATGACCTCCCAGGCGAGTCCCACATTCAGAATGACACCTACCATGTTGCAGATGGATGACATCGCAACACAGACACCATTGAAGGATCTGGCGCAAGTAGAACTAGTATTAGCAAGAATACCTACCAAGGCACTATACAGGCTCCAAGTCAATGTCGCGCAGGAGGTATAACCACCCGCCAGAACAGATGCAACAGACCTGCAAGAGGCATGAAATGGCAAGGACACCTTGGAATTGGTGGTCGAGCAAGTCAATCTTGAAACCAAGGAAGAAAAGGAGCACGTAGACAGAATAAAATAGGGTGTGACAACAGTATACAATCACATCCCTGACAATGTGCAAACAGAGAACACAAGCACAGAGGAGAAACTCGAGCTTATTTCCTGAACCATTGAACACTATATAGGCAAGAGATTGAGGATTTTAAAGAAAATTTGACTCCTACAAATCCTCCCAAGGTCAAAGAGAAGAGGAAACAAGAAGTTGCACTCCAATTAGTAGAACTGGAGAAGCACGTAAGCGTAGCAAAAGAGTTGCTTGACAGATCTGTGCAGCTCTAGAAAGCACTAGAATAGGATGAGCAGGTCCAGGAGTGGGACCAATAAGAGGAAAGGATTAGCGTAGTCATACAAGAGCTCAAAAACAGACAGAAAACAATGAACATCATAGAGCACCTGAAAGGTAATCAAGACTTGAAGAAGTTGCAGGAAGATTTAAAAGTCGCGCAGATGCAAAAATAGGAGAGACAGGTGAAAGTAGAACCCATCCAGGAACAACCAGCGTAGATGATCGCATAGATGGAGGAGGAAAAGAAAAAAATGGCGTAGGTGCACATAGAGAGAACAAAACTTATCCAGGAGGAGATCACAGTCCAGTCAGTAGAGGCACTGATAGGAAAAACTGCGTAGGTCAAGATGCGAGGAAGGGAACTAGCAAACAAGTTCCAAATTTTGGAAATAGATGTAGAAGGAGCACGCGCTAGCTA
This sequence comes from Picea mariana, assembly GCA_032191745.1. Lineage (NCBI taxonomy): Eukaryota > Viridiplantae > Streptophyta > Pinopsida > Pinales > Pinaceae > Picea > Picea mariana. The sequence continues at coordinate 7,314 of JASDQU010249825.1, read as the reverse complement.
AGTGGCTAATGATGATCCACATGTAAGTGTTGGGGGCCTATTGGGCACAGAACTAACATGGATAAAAGGCCCATTTTTGGGAGATAAGGACAATTTTGGAGAAGGATAATTGGCAAGAAAAGCAGCACGTACGAGGGAAAGCCACATGCAAAGGAGGAAAGCATGCAAGGCGTGCATGCAGGAAAAACTAACGACGTTATGGTTATAGTTTTTGTAAGAGATTATAACAAATGATAAGATGAAAATTAGTATAAATAAGCACCTAGGAGGTCTAGTTCGGGGTTCCTAAGTTTTGTTTTGTTCAGTTAAGGAAACTACTGTAAGACCTGATACCATTTTTGTAAGACGTTGAGTTGTAGGAGAGTCAAGCAGCTATATCTGGAGGGTTAGCTCACAGGATGAGGAGCCTGGTGTGATCTAGTTAGCCTCATAGAAGATTGTGGAACCTATTTTGATATTGTATGATCGAAATTGTAGTGCGTGGGGCGCCATCTATTACAAAATTCTAAATAAAAGAGCATAAGAAGCTAGATATTTGTGGACGTATCCTAGGAGGGGGTGAACCATGGTAAGACCTATGGTATGTGTTGTGATTGATTGCATGTTACCTTTCGTAAGTAGTTAGACTATGAATGGATGAATGGATAAATCTGTGAGATCTGTTATAGGTTAGATCTGTTAGAATGCATGCATATATTTAACAAATAAAAGAATATTAATAATAATAGAAATAACAACTAAGACAAGACCTAAGAATATTAAGTGCAATCCCAGATCCCCACTCTTTCCTAGACTGCAAGCATCTGAGCATTGCAATCACCCATAGGATTATCTTGGGTGATACTGAGACTACGCAGTACATTCTGTGTGTTGTGTTTCCTTTTGGTCTACTAGGAGAGCCGATAGTTTTAGGGGGTTTTGTTGGAAACCTGTTCAGATATGAACCTGGGTCAACCCAAGAGTAGGAAGAGCCAGTAGTAACCAACAAGAAGCAATGGTCTCCATTGTGTTGAGTTCACAAGGGAGAGGGAGAACCATTTGTTGAACTTGAATCTTGGTGAGCATCTTTCCTTGTTGGAGAAGTTGTGTTTCTTAGTTTGTTGAAGGTTGTCATGAAGTTGTTGTTGGCAGGGTTGAGTTTGTTCAACCAGTCGAGCTGCATGAGATGACTGTGTGTAGAAGGATGATTTGTTCTTTTATGCATCCTTGTCAAACTGCTTCTTTTGGATAGAAGGTGCTTGGGACAAGGTTGTAGTGGTTGAAAATTCCTTCTATTCACCTTTTGAACATATTATGAAGAGGTTGAATTTTGTAGTATGAGATACTACCTTGTGGCACTGTTTAGGTAGGACAATAGTTGGAACTACCTTTGGTATTCTTTAGAGATGAACCCCCAGAGTAATAATGACACTACAGGGTCGAGACTTATAAACAACATGGTGCTTCCACATATATGGTTGGCCTAAGAGAACATCATAAACATCCAGTAGGGAAACATCACATAATACGTCATCCTTGAAGGGTTTGATGCCATATGAAAATTGACACTGCTAGTTGACATCGAGATCTCATCCCTGGCGAAGCCGCCTGATGTTGTATGATTGTGGGTGTGGTGTTTTCAACAATCCCAACTGTTTGACGACATATTCTAATATGAGGTTCTTCTGGCTTCTTCTATCAATGATAAAATGCAGCGGGGTGCCCTTCACCCACATCTATGAATGAAAAAGGTGCTCCCCCTCTTCAGGATCTATTGGTTCTCTTGGTTGAATTATTGTGGTCACGACAATGGAAGTGGGATATGTGTCGATGATCTATCTTCTATCAGTATTTTCTCAATCGGATTATGAATCAGGGTTCAACTCCTTGTCTTTGATCTCGGCCACCAATGAATGTTTTGAGTGACATTCATTAGTGTTGCTCCAAGGTATTTTGTGGAAATCACACCATTTTCCAGTGTCCTTTGTCTTTTTGTTACCCTTCTTTTCCTGTGGCTTGGAATGGTTTTCTGAAGCTTGGTTGTTAGGGTCATATTTACCATACTTAGGTTGTTGTGGATTTGCAGACCCTAACTCCCGCTGGTTCCCTCTTGCTCTGGTGCTTAAATTTCTGCTCAATTTTAACAGCATATTGATAAGAAGCAACGAGTGATGAGATGTCCAGAAAATCCATTTCAGTTTGGATGTATCTGTGTAGAGCCCCATGGTATTTCAGAGACAAATTTCGATCAGATTCTTTGATACCCAACTTGGTGCGCAAGGTATGAAGGTATTGGTGAGATGTGGCACTGCTTGGACCCTCTCTTGACGCAATGTGGTCCATATCATGTACTGGTATTCATAGTTGCCAACAGGGTAATATTATTCATTGACCACATCCACACAAAAATCCCAAGTGGGCTCGGACCCATATATTTCAGTCTCCTCTGTGGAAATTTTCTCCCCGTAAGTTTCCCACCAATTTTTGACATGGGGGAGAGCCTTAAGGAGTGCGAAGGTGATATTTTCCCTATCGAAAATTTTGTGAACAGAGAAATAACCTTCTAGCATATTTAACCATTTGTCTAGGGCATTTGCATCTATTTGTCCTTCAAATATAGTAATATCAAAATTAAATTATACCTTGAAAGGAGAGGTACCTCCAAAGTGGTCACTTGATGAAGACGTGCATGTTGTTATCAGAAGGCATTGAAGGATGTGGGAAAAAATCTCCATCATTTCGTCCCTCAGACACGTGAGAGCTTGCTCAAGCAACAGATTAATAGAATCTTTTGCTCTGTCATTTTTCTTTTATTCTTCCATGGAGGGTTTCTTGGGTGTGCGATAGCGATTTTCCTCAAGGGAGAGAAGATCGAGACCCAACTTTATATACTCGAACCTTATCGGGGACATGCACTAAAAAATGATCAAGAGCAGCCTGCTCTGATACCACTGATCTGGATTATTTTCAGCTTGAAATGCGAAAGGAGATATAACACAAAAATATACAGAGATATATTATATATATAATAATATAACATAAATGTATCAGATATGCAACCATAAATATAGAGATACAATAATACACAATTTCTATTAATGAGCGAAAATGTGCAAAGACTATAAAAATACAGAGTCAAAGACTCACTAGAATGGTGGCATCTTATCTCTAAGAATATAAGTGAAGACTACTTGCATTCGCAAGAAGATGATCTTTACAATGAGGCTCCAAGGAATTTTTAACATAAAGAAAATCCAAAACCCTAAGCCCGGAAGATGAAAATCCAACAGTTTTGTGGACCCCGTTTTGGGTAGTTTGGTGTATCAACTTCTTGGGGGTGTAACTTTGGCATACGATCTTTATTTGGGGCGCACAATAGCTCGTTGGAAAGGTATATCCGAGAAATACACATTTTTCCATGAGTATCTAACTCAAAATATAGACTGACTTTGGTGAGCCCTAAAAACGTTGTTTAGGGCCTCAAAATGGCCTCGGAAGTTCATGACCCAAAAACTAGAAAAAAAAAACTTCCAAGGTGGAAGATTGTTTTTCAAGCTAATGAAATAGGTTGGTGGCCACCAATATCCACCTAGATCAACTAAAAAATATATGGTAAATATGTATCCTTCGTTGGCTCTATTCGGCATGACTCCACATGAGGTATGGTCTGGTAGGAAGAGTTCGGTTTCACATTTCAAAGTATTTGGTTGTGATGTATTTGTGCATGTTTCCAAGGAAAATAGAAGCAAGATGGACAAGAATGAAGTCAAGCATATTTTCATTGGATACAAAGAAGAAATGAAATGATATAATCTCTAGGATCTTGCATCAAGGAAAACACTGTACAGTTGAGATGTGGTCTTCAAATAAGTCAGAAGGAAGTCTAAGTATGAAGTGATGGTTCAACCAGGGAATGATCTGGAGAAGGTGTAGTTTGATATGAGGAATGAAGGATATGATTCAGAGAAGTCAAATGAATTAGATGAAGAGGTGGAACAACTGACCCTAGTTGTAAGGAGGTCAGAAAAAGTATGAAAACCAGTTGAAATGTATATTCTGACCGAATTTTGTTCCACATTTGTGTTAACTTTCACCGACGAAGAGCCCAAGACTGTCAAGGAGGCAATTGAATTAGAAGAGGGTAAACTCTAGAAGGATGTCATGGCTAAAGATATGGAATCATTACATAAGAATGAGACATGGGATTTAGTTGAACTACTCGGTTGAAGAAATCTTGTTGGTAGCAAGTGGGTATTCAAGAAGAATATGAATGCCTCAAGTCAAGTCAATAAATTCAAAGCTCAACAGGTAGCGAAAGGATATTCCCAAGTCGAATGATTCTACTTCGGTGAGATTTTTTCCCCTATTGCAAAATTAACTTCCATTAGATCACGAATGTCTTTAGTTGCAACATTGTTAGGATATTTAGACACTTAGGAGTTAGTTAAGATCTACTTGGTCTAATATGTCGTTAGGTAAAAGTGTGTTTCTTAGTGTGTTTCTTTAGTATGCATTTGTAGTTAGGAAATCCAACGGTCACGATATGTTCCCGACATAGAGTGATCCGACGGTTCATACTCTCCTCGATCTTAACGGCCATTGATTCATGTCTTAACACCAAATTCTTCCATGATATCTATTTAAAGAGAATGGAGGTTCATTTGCCAATGATTGATTCTGAGAAACCCTCTTGTAAAATCTCTATGTAATCTTTTTCTTTGCATTAATAAACTGCTCCAAGTGGTTGCGTTGGTTGGGGCCGTGGATGTTTCATCGTAAGGGTTTTAACACGTGAAAGCATCGGTGTGTTGATATTTGATCTGGTTATGTGAGTGGTTACTGAAGGTGTTTGTCCTCTATTGGAATACATTTGTTGTTGAACATGGTATTAGAGCATGTTTTAAGACCCGCTCATGTTGTAGATCGAGATCGTGAAGCCGAGTTGACTCATCTCCATTTTCTGGAATTTTCATACATTTATGGGCTGAGAGGACTATTCCATTGCATCTGGAGCACTCGTTTCATTCAGGAACACTTTTTGTTTCACTCAAAAAGGTTTCCATTTGCCCAATATACGGCCATTACAGTCAGATCCGGAGGTATAAAGCCTAAATACGCATTTTTTAAATTTCTGCAAAGTTTTATTTTGGTTTTATTTCGGTTTGTATTTTTTTTTTCAGGGTTTATACTCTTTTAGATCTATGTATTCTCTTTGTCACGTGCCCTGTGCGATCTCGGAAAATCAGAAACAAATAGGAAAAGGTGCATCTTCTGGGTAAGCTAACCAAGATCTAACCCTTGTTGTGATTGAGAAGCGAAATTTTTTTCTTGTGTGAAAAGATTTTTTTTTTAGCACGCTCTCCAAGGTTGTCTTCAACAACAACAACAACAATCCTCCTTCTGAACATTACAATATTTTTTGCTAGATCATTTGGTTAAAATTTGTCTTATTAATTAAGAGGTCTTGAGTTCAAGTCTCTCTTTTGTTACCTTTTTTTAAAAAGTTCATGCTAAAATTGTAAAGTGTATTTCACTTCAAGTATAAAAGTCAATCACTATAAGTAGCTTTAATATTTTATTTTAGAGTAATTTATTTTGCATGCAACTTTTCTGTTATAAAGTAACATTTTTGTAAAAGTGATCCCCACTTCTCTTTATAAAAGTAGGTCACTTCATAAAGCAACTTACACAATCACGTGGTCATTTGGTTACCGATTGTGCCTTTTTTAAAAAGGGCATAACTCTAACATCAGAAGTTCGTTTTCAGTGCCGGTTTTTTAAAACCGCATAACTTTTCAATCTCTTTCCATCCAGATCATCAGTTTCAGTTTTTAAATCCACATTATCTGCATATTTAATATAGCTTCAACAAGTACTGTCTTGCTTACCAACAACAACTACTTCCAATGGAAATCTTATATGGAAGATTTATTAAGAAGTAAAGGCTTGTACCAGATTACCTTGGGAAAGGAAAAAGCACCCACTGATTCTGATAATAAAGCCAAGTGGGATAATAGGAATGACGAATCACGTGGACTAATCAAAATTTCCATCTCTCCTGATTTAAGGTACCACCTTCAAGATATTGATGACCCCAAAGAAGCTTGGAACACGATTGAATCTGTGTTTGGTAAACTCAATATTATTCGAGCACAACAGTTAGAAAATCAAATACTAACCGTGAGTCCAAATGATTTTTCTTTCCTTGGAGACTATCTATCTAGGTTTAAAACACTCAGAATTTTATGTGAAGAATGTAAGGTAAATATGGAGGAAGAGCGTTGCATCTATCTTATTCTTTCTAAGCTAGGTAGTGCATATTTTGTGTTTGTATCTACATTTTATGCCATGAGAGAGGCTCTAGAGGAAGAATCTTATGAAAAACCCACTCTTGAGTCCTTTTTTGCTTCTTTGACTCAAGAGGAAGATAAGCTTGTACAATTTGGAGTGATCAACATTGTAGGTCCCTCCAACAAAGCCTTAGTTTCCCAGCAGAAAGATAAACCCAAGTATCCCAAGAAGCAACATCCTCGCTACAACAACAAACAACATAAGGGTCCCAAACCTGCTCAGATAGATTTAGCTCCTACTGGCGACAAAGGAGAAAAATATAAAAGTAAGAATACTAACATACATTGCAACTTTTGTGATAAAGATGGTCATGATGAGTCCAAATGTTTCAAGAAGATGGAAGCTTTAGAAGCAGTGATGAAGAAGCACAACATCAGTATTGATTCTACTTCTTCTTCTCACATGTTGGTTGTGGAGCTTGATTATCTTCCTGATCCAGAGGTCCTTTCTTTCATCCGTTTTTATACCCCATGAAGTATTTACACCCCAGAAGTATGTACACTCTTCCAAGTATTTAAATTTGGACCGTTCATTATAAGGTCGCAGATCTAACGGTAGAGATTATGTTAGGGGTTTTTTCCCTAGAAGGCAACCCTCTTTTGTGAGGGAAATGTATCGCGGCTATGGTTGGTGGTGAATATTGTATTCTGAGAAAGGAGACTGTGAGAAAAAGAAGAGGAAGTTACAACGGGTTTTTTTGTAGGTTGTATCCCTTCATTTGCTGGATAATAATAAAGGAAGGACCTGGCAATTTCTTTGGTGGGCATAGCCCACACTGGGTGAACCACGTAAATCTGTGTCTCTCTTGTATTGTGTGTCTTCTGTGTTTTGTTTCTGCATTTGTTTTATTTTATTGCTCCGCGGTCCTGTTTTTCTAACAACTGGTATCAGATCATAAGGTAACTCGCAGGAAAAGAGGGTTCCTAGTTCGAGTGGGAGCAATGTCGGAAGATGGAAAGTTTAGGGTCGAGAAATTTAATGGCC
>JASDQU010249824.1:0-13592 GCA_032191745.1 Picea mariana | reverse complement strand
GCTCGTCTGGCTATGGTGGCCTTCCTAAGGCCATTGTGACTAGCAAAGGTTTTCTCACCCTCTTCGTTGAAGTTCTTGGGCAAGAAATAGAGCGTCCGTCTCTTATTCAGAGCATTGGTTTTTTTCCCTGCAAATTTTCTAGTACTGTTGTATTGTGGATCTACGTGGTTGCGTGAAGAAGCTGTAGATCTTGGTTGCACCCGCACACTTGTCGGTGAAGTGCTTGACGTCATGGAGCCGAAGATCCACGTGGAGGTCGAGGGTTTGAAGCCGAAGGCCCTTGACATGGTCGAGGACGAGGACGATAACCTTGGGTAAGGTCCGAGGCCCCCAGCCTTAGAAAGGAGCCGCTCATTCGACGAATCTCTGACCTAACAGGGGAAGGGCTCTACTGAACGGATAGCATCGACCAATAATCTCAGACGGTGAAATCTCTGAATCCGAGTCAAGAAAGAGGAAATGGCGGAATCCCTCTAGCGCTCAGCAAGGGCGATGAGCACACAGACGCCGTGTAATCCGAAGTCGTCACTATTTTGCTGTTTTTGGCAGTGTTGAGGCTCGTTTTCTCCCGCGATTTGTTTACATCACTCTGGATGTGTAGGCCGTTCTAAGAGTTGCACGGGGGGAAGAAACTCTCGAGATGAAACCTGGGTATATCCCACTAGTTCACAAAGATGCAATGAAGAGCAACTTCAGAATTTGTTGTCTATCGTGGATCTACTAGGAGCATCTTGCAGAGATTCCTTGGGGTGATTACGGAACTGTTGTTCGTCCACGTGGAAGGAGCCTCCAAAGGAGCCGTTGTGGAAGAGAGACACCGCCTGAGTGGAAGTAACTGTAAAGTGTAGCCGTTCTGAGTGATCTACTTCCATTGTTTGAAGTAGATGCTCTTGTTGGTTGCTGTGAAGGAGCGCTCAGCAAAAGGAAGCCGCCTTGTTGGTGCAGAGGAGAGCGTGAGATAGCTCTTCGTTGTTGAGAAAGAGAAGTTGTCTGTTGTCGCTGTTGTTTGTAGAACTCTTTGTTGCCATGAAGCATATTGAAACCAGGAAACTGTGTTTTGAAGAGTTGCCAGCCGAAAAGGAAGAGAGTTTTGGTTGTGCGTTGTCTCGGAGGATGCTGTCATTGTTCGCTGAGGACGCAGAAAGGACAAAGGCATCATTGCTTGGAGGTGTTATAGTGAAATGAAGTGAGGTGTACGTGCTCATTCCGTCAGACTCACATATCCTCCAAGTAATCTGTAGAATAACTTCTTGAACATTCTCTTTGGCAACACTGTGGTTCCGAGATACCACCTCCATTTACTTGGAGGATGTGTGAGTCCGACGGAATGAGCACGTACACCTCACTTCATTTCGCTATAACACCTCCAAGCAATGATGCCTTTTTCCTTTTTGTAGATTCTCCTCCACGCAGTATGATTGGTGAGAGTATTATTGATATTGTTATAAAGCATTTTGAATGTTTTTTGTACCTGATTGAATGTTGTAAGGGGTGCATGATCGGTTGTACCCGACACCCCAGGTTATGGTCCAAGTTGTAATGCTTAGCCATAGGCAAGCTAAATTCCCAAGGTTTGTTGTAAGCCCTGACATAAACATGCATACATGTTGTATCGTAGAAGTGCATGTGATCACAGGATGTGATACTCTCTCATAGACAGAGAGGTTGTTGTATCAAGTTGTGGAATTAACCACTAGGGTAGGTACGAGGGTGGCAGGTGTACTCGTATGCTAGCTTGATGTTGAATCGGAGAATTTGAGTCTTCGATTAAGGGGGGAATGTGAGATGGAATAATCTCAGAGTATAAGGGACCAAGTTATGTTTAAGGGAGAGTTTAACATTGATGAACCATGTAGATGAAAAGCATTACTAAAGAACTGGCGAGTACAGCGGATGGTACCCATGTATCTCAGTAGATGGATTGTTTTTTATATGGACCTCAATAATCAGATGCAGGTACAGGTTGAAGCAGAAGAAAGTTCAAAAGATTAAAACCCGGACAATGATGAAGATATGACCACATAGATATTTAGATAAGTAGTCATTAAGGGAGAGTGTTGGAATATATAATTTCTACTTATCTAATATGATGTATTAAGAAGTAGAGTCAATCTCTACTTGAGTTGTGTGATCTTATTATTAGGAGTTTGTTAGAGAGTTGAATTTGAGAGATCCTAGATTGGTGTTTATGGTTGAGATATTTGCTCAACCTCTCATCCTATATTTGGAATAAGTTAGATTTGATAACTATCAGTGAGCTCTATATAATAAGCCACAAATGTATTGTATATCAAGTATTCTAATAGAGATAGAATCATGTGTATCTCATTTGTTATTTCTACCGTCATTTGTTTTATGTGGTGACAAGATATTCAATTTTTCTCATGAGATTCTAAGGTTCATGAAAGTCCCGAAACAACCACAAACTAAGACACTAATAAGTGCTAAGATTATTTTAATTTTAATTTTAATGATTTAGTGATTTGAAACTAAAGAAATTATCCACAACTATTCCATTTGATTATCACAACAATTTATAGATCAATGACAAAGACTGAAGTCTCTATGAAAATTGGATTCATTTTAGAGGATTCTTCTATCACAATTTCATTAAATTACACGAAAATGCACAATGTCTTAATGCCTATTGGAAACTAGTTAAAATCTAGTGAAATCAACCAAATTAATTTTAATTGAAAATTTACAAGGAGGAGGAGGTATGAAATTACAATCCATTCGATTGTCACAACAATTTAGAGATCAATGACAAAGAATGAAGTCTCTATGAAAATTGGATTCATTTTAGAGGACTCTTCTATCACAATTTCATTGAATTACACGAAAATGCACAATGTCTTAATGCATATTGGAAACTAGTTAAAATCTAGTGAAACCAACCAAATTAATTTTAATTGAAAATTTACAAGAAGGAGGTATGAAATTACAGTTCATTGGTGATGGGATGATAGTGGTGTTTCAATTGTTATCATCCATTTTTTTATCATTCGTTTAGATATCAACCAAATCAACCTCATGTATGCAATAGAACTTGGGGGAACATATATGATGGCCAGAACTAAAACGGAACAAGAATTACTCACCTATAAATACTTGGTTCGTTGTCCATTGTCTCAAGGGAAGTGGTTTTGTTAATGGAGACCAAAAGAAAATATATTACAAGACAGAACAAACTCATTAGTTCAACATCCATTTTCCATTTTATTCTCCTGTGTTCAAATGTAGTTGAATGAAGAATGAGAAATAAAATCTTTTTTTGGGGGATTTCAAGCGAATGAAGAATGAGAAATAAAATCCTTCTTGGGATTTCAAGCATGATGTTTTTCTTATAGACATTTAAAATTTTTAGGATGACACAACCACCTCATTAATAGCATCATGATTTGAGACATCAATCACTTCATAAATTGATGTTGGGTGAATTTTCGATATTTTGGGTGATTAAGGGGGTTAGTTTTTTTAAGGTCATATTCTGTTAGTGATTTATTGCCTGAATGGAAATATAGTTGGTAAGAGTCATAATGTATTAAATGGATTAGTTTGTTGATTAGCATGGTAGTAGTAATTGTGTGAAGCCTCGTGGGGTTAAGGGTTATAGTGTATTAAAATGGTTATTTTGTTCAAGTTTTTAGAGTGATATTGGGTAGTTATTTCATGGATCATATGGGTAAAGGATTATAATGAATCAAGTGGGTTAGCATGTTGATGGTAATTTTAAAGGGTGATTGGATAAAAAATGTTAAGGGTTAAGGGTCATAATGTATTGAGGGAGTTAGTGAGTTAGTTCCTCGTGACTACGCATCATAAGTGCTAAGATTAATAGTTTTTTTAGAGGGTTAGTGTGTTCAAGGTCATAGAGTGTTAAAGGGAGTGATTGTTTTAGGGGTCATTGACTACTAATAGTGGTTAACAGTCATCATGTATTAAGGAGGTTAGTATCTTCAGGTTCATAGAGTGTTGTTGAGTGCTTTCATTAATGGTCATAAGGGTCATAATGTACTTAAGGAGATTAGTGTGTGCAATATCATAGAGTGTTATGAGGTAGCTTCTTCAATGGTCATAACGGTTTAGGGTCATAGTGTGATCCACATGGATTCTAACAACCATCCACCTATTCCACTGACTCATGATGGTTCCAAATCTTGGCAGTTTTACTAAATCTTTTCACATCTAAACTCTTAACACATTTTTTAGGAATTTTCCTTATGCTTTTAGTAGTTGATGTAGACCACATAATCATTGATTACATGGTTTGACAAACACATAAATCATGAATTAATCTTTGTAATATCAAGAAATTCCCTAAGTGGAATTTGTATGCAAAATTTTCAGCCCTAAGAAGTTTATGTAAGAACTAGCATAGACTTGAGGCTCACATTCCTTTTTTCCACACATTTCCTAAGGTTAGGGTTTTGGATATTTATGTTATTTTCTTCTTATGGAATCATACTTTAGGTTAAATGGTAGTTTTTTCCTCTTGTAACATCTTCTTATGAATGAACATAGCCGACACATCTCTCTTTAGAGATAAGTTTACACCATTCTAGCTAGTTTTTATGACTTTCTATTTTACAATCTTTTCCTATTTCATTCATTAACAAAATTTGTTTGACACGGTATTACTCTGCTCTCTAAAACGTCTCTATGTGTGTTTCCATTTATATTTCTTCCTTCATTTCATTCTCTATATAATCTATATCAATGGTATTAAAACAATCTCCTTTTTGCTTCTCCATGCATGCCCTCGAGAGTGGAAGACCACTCTCACCAGCTTAAGTAGCCTCCTACAGTGGAAGAAAAGAGAGATGACGAAGTAGGGGATTCTATCAAGTTTTTCTCGAGAAATCCCTCACATGATAGAGGAATGAGATGATGGATAATTTCACCTATATCCTTTGATGACTACCAATTGTAGCAGAGACAGCTTCCACAAGGAACCATTTTGGAGTTGCTACACCCTTCAAGGTACAATTTAACTTCATCATTCCTTTATTTGAAGGTGGATACATGTGTGCAAATGCTTTGGAAAAATTTTAAAATCTATTAGAGGGGTATTAATCTACTAACAAAATTTCAACAACAGGAATATCACCTTTGCACTCTTTAAGAATCATCCTCATGTCAAATATTCGTGGGGAAATTTATGGGAGAGACATGTTGGTGATGAGTCTACAACATTTACGATAAAACATAAATGGGAAAATTTTGTTGATTCCCTCAAGGAGGAAATCTACCCTATTGGAGGGTATGATGACCCTTACATAACATGGACAACTTTACACCAAGAGAGACATTAGATAGTGCTATAGTGCACCAATATCGTCCATACTGTGTGCTCAAAGTTGGGTATCAAAAACTTCAATTACCACTTTCTCTAAAGTACTACATTGAACACAAGTACATCCAAAAAAATATGGAGTTCATGGACATCTCCTCATTGGGATACACTTATTAATATGTTGTCAAAATTGAGAAAAACATTAAGTAGAATAATAAGAAGGAATTTGGGTCTACAAATATATCATAGTAGAAGCATCGTAAAGGAAACCATAATAAGAAAAACATAGGACAAAACAAGGATAGCCAACCTCAGGGAAACTAGTCTAAGTGATCTAGATTGAATGATATTACAATTTTTCATCCATCTTGGTATGTTTTGGGTAGAAAAAATTGGAGGAATTAACTTGCAAGGCCATTTTAGTGGTACATCCCAGTTTGGAAAATTGAGGTCTAGAACCTTCTAGAGCCATTTTGAGGATAAATAAACAACTTTTTTTGTGGTTGTAGTGTATAGAACTTGTGCACACACCCTCGACGATGTTCTACACTGAGAAATTTCCAACGGTGCGTAAAATGCCTCAATCAGAGCTTGCATGCAAAATTTATGAAAGCCACAAGTTGACCTACCTTGTTGATCACAATGGTATGAGTGGATGCTACTTGATCCTCCCATTACTCACACATATGGGGATAGCCACATGTGGACCTTCAAGAAGATTCTAGAAGGCCCAAACCCGATCACTAATTTGTTGGAAAGTTGGTTGTCATTGATGTCAACAAGTAGTGGTTGTCATTGATGTCAACATATGTGATGGGTGTATTTGGAGAAGTCTCTGAAGTGGTCCCCTTATGGTGTAGATCTACGCATGGTCCTCACGGGAAGACACTTTGAATAAGTATACAAGAAACCCATAGGTGTGGTCATGAAGATCAAATTTATTTGAGGAATAAGGACATGAAGGACAATGTAAATGCAGATAACACACTCATATATGGATATTCCTTGTAATTCTATTTCCAATGGTCGGTGGAACCTCACGTAGTTCCTCATGGTTGAAGAGTTATGAGGTCATGCAATTGGAAGCCCTAAAGATGGGTTAAGAAGCCCCTAATTGGTTGAAATGTGGGTTAAGAAGCCTCTAATTGGTTGCAAGTCATTAATGAAATGGTACAATACTTGTAACAAGAAATTTCAAAAATCCCTAAAGTTAAGGAAAGAGGTTACCTAGAAAAAGTGTATATACACCTCAATAAGTCACTCATAAGTATATTCACACACAAATTCTATTGAATATATTCTATGTGAGTAAGTGATTCTTATATGAGGTAACTAAGGAGATCTGAGGTGAATTTAAGAGGGAAGACGAAGTGAAGAAGGGAGAAATTCCAAGGGAGGATGAAGTCTTGTGATGATGTGTTCTAAGGTATGTTATTTAAAGGTCATATTACCATTTTCACTATAAAGCTTTTTATAGAATGATTTAGATAGTTAAAATTGGAGGAGGTTGAAAAGACATGTCAAGGTACCTATGGTAAAAAATTTAGCTTCTGGGTCGTTTTAGTTTTGGAGATACACTTTGTGGAAGATAGGGTTTTGGACTAGTCCTGAAAATAGTCTTAAACAAATCTTCTAGGTAAAATAGCATAACTTCTTCATAGAAGATCCAAGTTATATGAGACAAATTTTAGTGGAAATATAACAATCTTCAATATCTTTTTTTTCTAGTTTTATAATAAGATGTCAAATATTGAGCATGTGGTATGCTGTACAAGTTCGCTATATAGAATATGATAAAATTCAAGAAGGTTTTCCATTTTCTCTATAGCGTATGTTCTGAGAAGTTTCAGACCCTGGAATTTTGAGGAGATGGAAGAAAAATCATAGAGTATATGTGGTTAAACTTTCTGACCTTTATTCATTACAGATACAAAGTTATACTTGTTGAAAATTAGGGTTTGTGACAAATCCAAAACTGAGGTAAAGTTTGATGAAGATGTTATTCTCTTGTTGTTGAGGCCGAGGAAGAGATATATGTCCCTAATCTTTTGTATTAGGTTTGTTATAGGAACGTAGGTATGCTTTACATGTGTTATTGAGGTTTATGTTTATGGTACATGCTTAAGGCATGTCTTGATGATGATGGTACGTGATATGGTACACCTTTGTCATGATATGATACAATGTTAGAAGTATATCTTGGTATCTGGTTTGGTATATGTCATGGTGATATTATCACATTCTTGGGGCACATCCTATGGTACTTGGTTGAGGCACCTCATTGATGATATCTTATGTTACATGGTGTATAGCATGATTGAGACATATCATGAGTGATATGGTATATTCTTGAGGCACATCTCATGGTACATGTTTTATGGTTGTTGGCACATGCGTGAGGCACATGGTTTGAGGTTTTGGTACATGATTGATGCATGATATGGCACAGGTGTTGATACATGGTATGGTATAGTTTTCAGTGCATGGTTGATGCATGGTATGGTACAGGTTCCGATGCATGGTTAATGCATGGTATGGTACAGGTTTTGGTGCATGATTGATGCATGGTATGATACATATTTTGGTACATGGCATGTTACAGGTTCTGGTACATGGTTGATGTACATGGTATGGTGATGGTTTTGGTATCCCTGTGAGTCGATATGATTGATGATAATATATCAATGATAGTGACAATGACAGTGACAATGACATGGATAGGTTGGATGATTGGTTGATCATTGGTAACATGTTGATGTGACAGTGGTAGTCACAGGTTGATGTGATAGTGACAGTGATAGGTTGGTTGATGTGACAGTGATAGTGACAGGTTGGTTGATGTATTCGTGACATTGGTAGTGACAATATCAATGGTAGTGACAGTGAGTCTACACTTATATTTCAGGGAGGCAGGATGGGGCAAGGAAAGGGGGTTGTATCCTCCTTCCGGTTGGTGCCGAAGAACTCAGGGAGTTAGTGCTTCCTTCAAGTTTTTTCCCGTAAAACAAGGGGTTGTAGCCTCCTTCTGGTTGGTGCCAAAGAACTCAAAGAGTTGGTGCTTCCTTTAGGTTGGTGCCTGTGAATCAAGGGGTTGGTTCCTCTTTCCATTTGATGCTAGAGAATTTGGAATTTGGTGCTTCCTATGTATGCAATATTTGATATATAAGAAAACATTCCATGGTTTTCTCCCATTTGGGTTTCCACGTAAATTCTGGTGTATTCTGTATCTGATGTGATATTGTTGAATGGTACTAATTTTGGTTATATGCTCATGATATATTAAATGCAATCATAAATGATATATTGCTGATAAAGTTGAAGCTTATATATTGTGATTGAAAGTGGTAAAAAATGGTCATATTGATTCACCCCCCCTTTCAGTATTCTAACAATGGGTATCAGTGCCTTCAAAAAATCAGTTTAACCAATGGAAGGTAGATCAATGGATGTCATGGCTAATGGATACAAAGCTAATGGAATACTGTGGTTTGATGGTTAGATTGGTCTAAAGTATGAGATGTGAAACAATAAAATGAAAACATTTTTACAAGAAAAAGGGTATGATGTTTGGTAATCAGTTGTTATAGGCTACACCAGTCCAAAGAAACCAAATAATGCAACCAAGAAGGAATTCAAAAGAAACAACAAAATGACAATGGATTTCATCTTGGAAGGATAATCTGATTCAATAAAAGATAAAGTGGAACAATGTTCATCAACCAAAGAACTTTGGGATAAGCGACACAATCTATACTTTACAGAGTCTCATTCTACCGCAGAGCTAGAATCTCATTCTTTAAAGAAGATGAATAAGATGTTGAGTTAGTATGGGAAGAAATAAGCTCATCAGATCAGTCATATTCATAAGAAGAAGAATATTATGCGAGACAAATAATCATTGTTTTAGAGAATATGGTCAAATAAAGAGAGAAAAACAAGTCACTCAAGGAAGAATTGATCAAGATAAAAAGGGAGTCTCAAAATCCCAGCTCTGAATAAGTCCAACATATGATTACAAACCTAGAAGCTCAAGTAGAAGAAGCCAGAAGGATTGATGAAGCATAAAAAAGTTGGTTGGAAGAAAATAAATTTTTGGAAGCATAAATAGTAGCACAAAGAAAGGAAGAAGAGAAGAGAGAAGAGATTTTAACTAGCCATATCAAGGAAATATCTGAGGACTTAAATAAGCTTGAAGAAGAATTCATTCAACAAGAAAGAAGACTTGAAGAATAAATTTTCTCCTTGAAGATCCAACTTGAAGAAGCAATGATAAAGGAAGAAGTCATGAAGATCCAAATGATGATGAAAGAAGAAGAATGTGAAAAGTTTGAAGAATAATTTGTTACATTAAGAGTTAAAGTGGTCAAGCTCAGCAAGAACACTGAAGAGAGAGAAATCTCTACATCATCAGTGAATAAAGCTGAAGAGAAATGTTACAAGTTACTAGAAAGAAAGATTGAAGAGAAGAATAAGAGTTATGCATAATTCATCAAAGGCCCTACCGAGAAGGAAGAATGTGATCCCTCAAATAAGAACATTCCATAAATGAATAAAACTCAAGAAGAAGATTACGAAAGAGACATATATCAAAGAAGACCCTCAACTTTCAGGTATTAAAGAAGCTTAAATCATTGTGAAGGAAACAATAGAAGAGAAGATTGTGATCAACCAGGACATGAATTCAGAAGGACTACATCACAAAGAATATCATTCACTCCCAGGTATGAAAGTTTATTTTATGGTTATTGTTTTATTTATACTAAATTTGGACATAAACCTGCATATTGCAGGGATTATAATGAAAATGTTCAAGCAAGAAATGCATATGTGAATCCATATAATATTGAATGTTACAAATGCCATAACTACAGACATATAGCTCGTGATTGTGAATCATGATGGACACTTATATGAAAGAGAACAATGATATTAGATATAATAAGGTTTTGAAAATAAAATAAGAACATATAAAGAAAGAACAGATAAATGACAGACACCCAGAGGTCATACTCTTAGGATTGGAAATAGTACAATATCAAGAAAAATCTACAGGAGAAAAGGAGGATGTCAGATACAGAAAGGTTTGGAGAAGAAATGAAAAACAGGAAGAACATGTGAATGAATACCAGGTCCTAGATATTGTACTCATAGGATTTTCAATAGTGCGAGATCATGATGAATCCAAAAGAAAAGAGGAAGAGGTCAAAATTCATAAAGAGGATGATGAAGAATCTGCAGATGAAGATGAAGATTACTTCACATCAAAGAGGGCATTTTCTGAGCCATCCTACTTAGAGACTCCCAATAAATATGAATACTGAACATGGGGAGTCTTAGTAGCAGCTCTACAAATCATAAAACTATCTTTTGAGCAGTATGAAGTATTTGGATTTTTTGGATAGGTAGTTTCATAGTGGCAGATATTCATTGTATATAGGATTCTAGGAATGCATTAAGACAGGGACATATTCAGTACATATTATTTTGCAAAATTGAGAAGACAACTTGAGAAGCTGGAATATGTTGTAATTAGCAGATGGGTTAGCATTGTATGCAGTAAGTAGCAGAGTCATGGGAAGTTTATGACATATGGACACAGATGGATTCATGAGAGCTTTAATAGGTCTAAACAGATACATGATAGTGGATGAAAGCATAGTTACAGTTAGAATTAGTGGAATCAATGGACAAGTGGAATCAGGGAGACAAGAAGTAAAAGGCATAGAATGAGCTATATCATTAGAAGAAGGTATGGTCATTGATGTGAACTTGACAATTCATGAAAACTTGAAGTCAGATAACTTTGAATGTTTTTTATATATGGAAGCACCAATGGACAAAGAACACCAGAAGAGAGGAAATAAAGAATATATAGGAAATCCTACATTGATCCACACGACGTCTTGCAGAAAAGTCAAGGAACAGAAATTGTCATAGAAAGATATCAGAAGCATGAAGATAGGAGGAGTGCACGAAGTCGGAGAAATATTGTTCAAAGAAGGTATATTGATAGGGGGAGTTACCCTTTTACCCATGATGTCAAAGGGGGAGAAAGAGAAGGATAATAAGAGAAATATTAGAAGCATGAAAACACAGGGAGCATCCCCAATGGGAGATACCCTTTTCCATTGATGTCAAAGGGGGAGAGAAACATGAGGAGACAAACATCAGAGAAGCATTGGTCATAGGTGGAGTATGAGTGTCGCCATCAATGCCAAAGGGGGAGATTGTTGGACAATTGGTTGTCATTGATGTTGTTGGAAAGTTGGTTGTCATTTATGTCAGCAAGTAGTGGTTGTCATTGATGTCAACA
The DNA here is from genome assembly GCA_032191745.1 of Picea mariana. Lineage (NCBI taxonomy): Eukaryota > Viridiplantae > Streptophyta > Pinopsida > Pinales > Pinaceae > Picea > Picea mariana. The sequence continues at coordinate 1,983 of JASDQU010249824.1, read as the reverse complement.
GATGTGATGGGTGTATTTGGAGAAGAACATGTGAATGAAGACCAGGTCCCAAATATCATACTCATAGGATTTTTAGTAGTGCAATATCATGATGAATCCATAGGAAAAAAGGAAGAGGTCAAAATTCATAAAGAGGATGATGAAGAATCTGCAGATGAAGAGGAAGATTACTCTACATAAGAGCGAGTATTTTTCTGAGCCATACGTCTTGGAGACTCCAAGTAAATATGAATATTGAATAGGGGGATTCTTAGTATTATCTCTACATGTAGAACTATCTTTTGAGCAGTATGAAGTATTTTTAGTTTTTGGACAGGTAGTTTCAGAGTGGCATAGATTCATTGTATAGAGGATTCCAGGCATGCATTAAGACATGGACATATTCAATACATATTATTTTTCAAAATTGAGAAGACAAATTGAGAAGTTGGAATATGTTGTAATTAGCAGATGGGATAACATTTTATGTAGCAAGTAGTAGAGTCATGGGAAGTTTATGACATATGGACAAAGATGGATTCATGAGATCTTTGAAAGGTCTAAACAGATACATAACAGTGGATATAAGCATAGTAGCAATTGGAATCAATGGAATCGGTGTACAAGTGGAATCAGGGAGGAAAGCTGTAAAAGGCATAGTAGAAGCTATATTGTTAGAAGAAGGTATGGTCATTGATGTGAACTTGACAATTCATGAATACTTGAAGTCAAGTAATTTTGAATTATTTTTATATATGTCAATGAACTACAAGAGGAATCACCAATGGACAAAGAACACTAGAAGAGAGGAAAGAAAGAATATACAGGAAATCCAACATTGATCTACATGATGTCTTGCAAAAAAGTCAAGGAAGAGAAATTGTCATATAAAGAGATCGTGAGCATGAAGATAGGGGGAGCGCATGAAGTCAGAGAAATATTATTCAGAGAAGGTATATCGATAGGGGGAGTTACCCTTTTACCCATGATGTCAAAGGGGGAGAAAGAGAAAGATTAGAAGCATGAATATAGGGGGATAATCCCTAAGGGGAGTTACACTTTTCCATTGATTTCAAATGGGGAGAGAAACATGAGGAGACACACATCGGAGTAGCATTGGCTACAGGTGGAGTATGAGTGTTTCCAACAATGAAAAAAGGGGAGATTTTTGGACAATTGGTTGTCATTGACATTGTTGGATAGTTGGTTGTCATTGATTTCAAGAAGTAGTGTTTTTCATTGATGTCAACAAATGTGATGGGTGTACTTGGAGAAGTCTCCAAAGTGGTCCCTTATGGTGTAGCTCTAAGCATGGCCCTCACGAGAAGACACTTTGAAGAAGTCTACAAGAAACCCATAGGTGTGGTCATGAAGCCCAAATTTATTTGAGGAATAAGGACATGGAGGACAATGTAAATGCATGTAACACATTCATAGATGTATAGTGCCCTTCATGTCAGTTTCAACGGTATGTGGAACACCGTGTAGCTCCTCACGGTTGAGGAGTTATGAGGTCGTGAAGTTGGAAGCCCCAAAGATGGGTTAAGAAGCCCCTAATTGGTTGCAAGATAGGTTAAGAAGACCTGAATTGGTTGCAAGTCATTTATGAAAGGGTAAAGTGAGTGTAACAATAAAGTTCAAGAATCCCTAAAGTTAAGGAAAAAGGTTACTTAGAAAAAATATGTATACACCTCAAGAGGTCACTTATAACTATATGCACACACACACATTATATTAAATATTTTCTATGTGAGTAAGTGATTCTGATCTGAGGTAACCAGGGAGATATGAGGTAAATTTCAGAGGGAAGAATGTTGGAATACCTAGAGGGGGGGGTGAATTAGTATGAACACTTTATATCAATTTTAACCACAATATACAATCTTTAACTTTATTAGTAGTGTTCAACAATTTATCATTAGCATCCAATATATCAGCAGTATAAATCAATAGTGAACAATAAACAATCACATAAACACAGTACACCGGAATTTACATGGAAAC
>JASDQU010249823.1:0-15720 GCA_032191745.1 Picea mariana | reverse complement strand
ATTCCATGTTTGTTAAGGAATAATTGTATTTGAGTGAAGCTTGGTTTAAGTTTATGAAGTCTACACATATCCTGATTTCACCAGCTTTTTTCCTTACAATAACTAGATTGGACACCCATGATGAATATATAATTGGTTCAATTATTCCTGCCTCAACTATCTTCTGTAACTATTTTTGTACTTGTGGGGCAACCTTCGGGTTCATCTGTCTGAGATTTTGTTTGAAAGGTTTCACGCCATCAGTGAGGGGAGTGGTGTGTTGTATAATGTCTTCTTGGTAGGCCTCTAGATCCTCGTAAGACCAAAAGAAAACATCCTTGAACTCTCTTATAAGTGTAGTGATATTTTCCCTCTCATCAAGCGTTGTTCCTTTACCAAATTTGATTAACTTCAGGGATTCTTCGATTCCAATGTTGCATTTAATAATCTTATCATTAATTTTGTTGGAAGGTTTCACTTTATACATATCATTTCAGTCAAAGAGGTTTTCTAAAGGAACAATTCCTTTGGGTAGGGGCCCGTCGACTACATCGATGATCTCGATGCTTTCCTTCTCAGCCAATAGGTTTATTCGAGCCTCAGAGAATTCTCCCTCATTCTGTAGAAAGCAGAGAAGTTGACTATCGTTTTCAAAAACTTGCCAATGTTCCAATTTGTCAGGTAATGAAGGCCTGAAGTTGACTTCCACCTTGTAGAAACTTATTTCTTTGGAAATTTGTAAGTTTGAGGAAGAAACAACAAGACTATCTTCCAGGTGATTTTCTTCCCTAGGGATGGAATCAATGGAAAAGTTGTCAAACTCTTTTATGGCCTCCAAAACGTCATCTCTATACTACTTTAGACTTGGGTTCTTTGCGGAAAACTTCATATTGACTTGTGAAACGATTAGGTCAGAGTCCCCTTTTATGTGCAGTTTCTTGATGTTCATATCAATGGCCAGGTTGATGCCTAGGACAAGGGCTTCGTACTCAGCAATGTTATTTGTGCAATCAAATTCAACTCTATATGAAAAAAGGGTGGTCTCATTATACGACGACCTTAAGTCTATTCCTGCACCTGAGCCCGCACTTGAGTGTTCACCATCAAAATCCAGGCCCCAAGATCCTTCTTTTCTTTATTCATCTATGAAAGGGGAATCCACCACAATAAACATGTTGTCTATTCCTTTTTTCAGAACCTGATGGTTCACTTTGTCATGACCCAAAATATTTTAAGTTTTGGTACTGTCTTGGAGGGAGACTTGCTCTTTAAGTTTATTGATCTCAAACCTCATTTTTTCTAGAGGTTTTGAAAAGATTTTCTGAAAGTGTTGTGATAATTTCACTTCAGCCAATTCTGTGGCTCGCTTCTTTTCTAATTCCATGATCTCGTTTGGTGGGAGATGTGTTTTTTCTAATGTTCTCTCTCTCTCTTCTTCTAAAAGGTTGATCATGAGACATGTTGCCCTATCAGTTGATTTATCTCATTCGTCTTGTAGGTAAATTCTAATATCTGAGGGAAGTTCTGGTGAAACAAATTCATCAATCTAATTAATCTGAAGAGCCTTCTTGGGGTTCTATTCTTTTGGTATGAGGGAGGTGGCTAAGTTTTCTTCTATTTCACAATATCTCTCTTGAGCGTCAAACAGAGTAGTAGGACATTCCCTAATCATGCTTCCATACATATATTTCATAGTTGATATATATAGCTTGATAATGGCAGCTTGAGGAGGCTTCAACTCCCGGGGAGAACATCTTATGAGGGTGTTAAACCTATCGTTGAAATCCCTTATGTCTTCGCCTATTTTTCTTTTTCAGTTGTGGAGATGTTTACACAAGGATTTGTAATCTCTCTTTTTCTTGAATATTTTGGTGAAAAGTTCTTGAAAGAAGTTGCAATCTGTGATTGTCCATTAGGGAATCTTGTCAAACCAATAATTGGCCTTTCCAACAAAAGTGTAAGAGAGAAGTTTCATCTGGAAATCCTCATGTTGGTCACAGGGTTCTAAACTACGCAGGAAAAGATACAAGTGATCTTCTGGTTCAGTAAGGTCCTCCCCTGAAAAGATGGGTAGCCATTTCTTGAATTCCTTTGGATTTTATGAGGGGATATAGGGATCTTTTTTATTTCCAAAGGTTTGTGTGCCTCTTTATTTTGTAGGCTCCAAGTAATGCTTGGTGAGGTGGGTATAGGTGAAGGTGGAGGTATGGAAATAACAGGTGAGGATGAAGGACTAGGAGAGGTAGAGGAGAAATTATGAGGGATGAGGGACTAGGCCCTTTGGGTGGTGCTTTACAACCCCTGGAGGTTTTGTTGGTTGCACATTTCTTTGGTGGAATGGTGGAGTCACCAGACAAGCTTTTAGGAAAATATTTTTCAATAAGGTGGAAAGGGAATGTCCCTTGGGTGGAGTTGCAAGGAAAGCTAAGGGAAAGGCTTTGGGATACCTTACCAAAGTGTCATTTTGGGTACAAAGAAGATTCAGAATCTTCCCCGGAAATGACCCCAAAATGTTATAGTGCAAGTTGTAGGTTGGGAAAATCTCGACCCAACCACAAAAAAATTTCTACAAATTGGGAATCCTACACCCAATGTCACCTCGATGTAGGTCCCACACTTCAAGTGTGACTAGGTTACTCTAGGGAGGCGATCTCGGTGACCCTAGGGGGATTGAGATGGAGATAGAGGAAAATGGAAGTGAATCCCCTAGAGGTTAGGTCTAAGTGGAATAAAAGGTAGGGAGAGATTCCTTTCAAGTCAAGTAATTGTTGCCCCACAGGTATAGTACTTCTCTAGATGATTGTACATGCCTGAGACACAAGAAAAGACACTTTGCAATGATAAATGTTAGTTGGATCATAAAGATAATCTTGATGTCCCTAATTTGCAGCACTAGATATTAGTTTATATCAGCAAATAAAACATTCAAATCAACATGTAAATCATGATATCAATCAACAATATTATCAATGAATTAGGCAATCAATTATGAATGAAACATGGCACTATGAGGTTGAATAAAGCAAGTTGTTATAACATGTGTTTCCTGCAGAAAATTGCAGCCTTATGGCTGTAGTGTTCAATGGCATGCAAAAGAAAAATTAACCATCAAAAGCTGCCAACAATTAGCCAAAATATGTTCCCTAGTTAGTAGATTAGGTGAGTGAAGTTAGAGAGCTAGTCTAGGGTTAGTTTAGGAGTTATGAGAATGTAAGTAGATAGGGTTATGCAGCCCTAATGGCTGTAGATTAAAGTTTGTAACATAAATTAGAGTGTTGGGAAATATGGGTTGCCCTAGTGGGGGAAGACTCCTCTCAATGAAACAAATCAACTTCAAGCAAGAAACCTTCTGAAAGACCAAAAAATGTGTTTCCTAAGATAATGATTTTATATCTCCAATGAAAAAAAGAGTATGACTAGTGCCTTTGCTATTGGGTTAATGGAGTCAAAAGGATCTTAGAGAAGCTACCTCCTTGGGGATGTAAGCCCTTTTACTTCCCAAGGCAAGTTTCTCTAGGCTAGGGTTTAAGTTAAGATGGTGTATTCCCTTATAATTCTCTTAGTAAACCCTTGTTAAAGCAATAAGATGAAGCATAAAGTGATGAAGCCTAAGGTGGGGGTGTATGAACTTATACTTCCCACCTAGTTCCTAGCACAATAACCCTGACTTGAAACAAATGATAGCAAGAAAGTAAAAGCCATCCCAATTCAAAGAAAAATGCCAAGTTAATCCACAACAATAGCAATATAATAGCCTTCCAAGGCTAGCACATCACTTATTCCATCAACCATTCATATGTATAGCCATACACAAGTGCAAAAGAGATAGAAAGTGCCAAGAGGGCCGAAAATTTCAGACCAAATCCTCCCACAAGAGGGAGAGTTATGTTTTAAAATGAGATCTTATGGTCTCTATTTATACAAAATGTAGCTAACATGGTTTGTCCACAAATTAAGGAGTAAAACACAATATTAGGGGTCAACAACCCTAATCTTTCCCCCTTAACAAAATAATATTAAACAATTCACTTAAAATTTCACTTTTTGCACAATTTAAACCCTAATTTAGGAGGACATCACCCCTTTAGGGGACATTTGACCACTTTGATGAAGTCATTGGTGTTGGAGAAGCATGGATATGCCTCCAAAAGCCACATGTCAAGCATCCAAGCACTCTCATCATGGTGAAGACCCTTCTCCTCCTCATACGTCCATGTGTCAAATAATGGCACCTCACCACCATGCCCTAGCCCCCAAGATCATGATGTCAAACTCAAAAGTGGAACGTTTTTACCCTCATGGGAAAATTGTTTGGAAAGCAAGGGGTGGGGTATATTTTCCAATTCATCATCAAGGTCGTCCAAGTTTGATCTCTCTCATCTGGCATGTGTGCCCCTGGAATCCAACCTGTGGGCTTGTATCCCCAGGGAATCCCAAGGTAGGGTTGTTCTCCCAAAACTTTCCACCTACTAGGTCCTGAAAATACAAATGAACATGCTCTCAAAGGATCTCAAGTCATAACATCATGATAAGTGAATCCATTCAATAAATAAACCATCACAGCATGTGCATCAATGATCACTATATTAAACAATTAACAACTCAAAGACATTATGTGACTTGTCAAGCTTAAATATGGGAGGGTTGACAAGGTATCCTATTGACCAGGTGTTGGCAATGTCACCCACAAACACCTAATGGAAATGAGAATGTTGGCTCGTGATGAGACCCCCTTTCTCTCAGCCATTCAACTAAGAGCCATTGCACTAGTTTGGTGACAAAATGGTGACAATGTCATACCACTAGATATCCATGGACGTGATAGGTCAGCTCGTGATGAGACATCCTATCCTTCAACTAACCTTTTAAGCATTATTTATTATATTGTGGGTCCCCTTTATTCAAAGATAAACGTTTCATTGCTTTCTTGGGTGATCCCTGGGTGAAGCATATGGAGGGTTTCTATAAGGCTTTTATCTTTTACCCAACACCAACTCCTATGGGTCTTTAACTCCTTCTTCCCATAGAATGAGGGACAACCCCTTCTTGGGTCAATATATCCTAAAATCCCAAGAGATAACGAAATGCATGGGAATAATGATGAAAAGTGGTAAATATGGTGGGGAACGATACGATGGCTCATTAAGGGAGTTCCCAGTAGCAAACCCATCCCTAAGGAAAACCACTTACTAGGGCACAATGTCAACCACCAAGGTGAAGTAGGGAAAAAGGAATAATGTCCAAGCTCATATTATTAAATCTAGAGTAATATGAGATACACATAATCAAATGGCTTGAATATTGAAATGATGCTCACCATAATATTGACTCTTATGTCATGGAGCAAGGCCCACTACCTTCTGGAAGCCAATTGGTGTGGTGGATTCCATTTGCAAACATGTGACTATCTGTGGTGGTGAGTGGGTTTTCTATCTGTGCAAAGGGTACTTCTGGTCATGTAGTCTCTTGACACTCCATATCTGTAACTTGAGGGCCTCAAGACACCATCTCCTTAGTTATCCACAAAATGGGGATAGCATGGCCATCGTTGAATGAGTGGGTGTACAATATAGGAAAATAGTTCACACGAATTACATAAATAGGTTTCCATTACTATGAAACTTCATTATCCATGAATGTCATTTGGAAATTGGAATTTAGAGAATAAATATTTGTTAAAGAAATGTTGAGTCTATCCTAGTTCACACAAAATTTAAGATAATCAACTTCTTGGTGCCATTTTGTAAAGTTGTAAATACTTATTCAAGACAATGGATGTTCTTCTCATGGATTATGGAAAATACATGAATGTATTTTAATTGCACAGAGAGTATGTAGGTGATCTAGAACTGAGTATGGCATAGATGTTATCATTTATGTACATGAAAAAGTATAATAAAATAAAATAGTGTAAATCCATATTAAACCTAGATCTATCAAGAACCATGAGAGATCAAATTTCTCGAGTTGCATTTTCTTTTTTAAATTTCATTCCTTGTCTCAAGAAAGTTGATCCTTCTTAGTGCTTGATAGATCTAATTTTAAGATGGATTGCCACTAGTTTATTTTTTTAGATGTTGTCATGTAGCATGACAACATGAAAACATCTATGTCATATTGGGATATAGAGAACCTCACTACTCTTCATAAAACAAGCACCTTGTTAGGGTAGAAAAAATGGGAATTATGGATAAAGGATATCATTGGAGAAGGGTCCATCAAATTAAAAATAAGTGGAATTTAATCTTAACCACACAGAGGACATCTATGATGTGAGACCCTTAAGAGTAGTAAGTATTCCATCAATAGGTAGGTAAACCATTATCAATGATAAAAAAAAGATAATTTTTTTTTTTTTTGTTTCTAGTAGTAGTTTACACAAATTATGAAGCCTAAAAAGTTATGCCTTTTCGTTTTGATTTTTTTCTCTAAGTCATGTTCAATGACCTATTCGGTGTGACAAAGTCCCACATCATCTTATATATATTGCATGAGAATTTGATTAATACAAGGGACTTGTCATAAACCCTTTGCATTAATGTGATGTTTGGATTGTTGTCCCCATTTCCTAGGGATAACTAAGGATATGATGTCTTGAGGCCCTCAGGTTGCAGACATGGAGTACCGAGAGATAGATGGTTGATAGTGTCCACTTTCACAGACAAAGGCCCACCTCACCACCATAGATACAAGGTTCATCATGAGGGTATCCACCACATCAGTTGGCTTCCATAAGACATTAAGTATTGCTCCATGAGGTACAAGCCATGTATTATGGTGAGTGTCATTTCAATATTTGAGGCATTTGAGTTTGTTGCATTTAAAACTACTTTGATTATGTAACATCTACTTGGAAATTATGCTCTTTGCCATGTTTTCACCTTGGTGGTTGACAATGCATCCTAGTAAGTGGTCACCCTTAGGGATAGGTTTTCTACTGGGAGGCCCCCTTGACAGGTCATTGTACCATTCCCAACCATACTTGCCACTTTCCACACTTCATCCCCTCATCTCCTTATCTTTTAGGATTTTTGGGTGTATTGATCCAAGAAGGGATTGTCCCTCATTTCATGGGAAGAAGGGGTTGAAGGCCAAGAGGGAATGCAGCTAGAAAAAGATAAAATCTATATTATGAACCTTCTAGATGCTCGCGCAAAGAGGTATTGAGAACGATGAAATGATTCTCTTAAAAAAATCAAAGACCTACAAAAGTAATTTCACATCATATAAATGCCCCACTTGTTGAGGTGTGTACATGCATGAAATGCCCCTTTCTTTCCATGTATATGGCACTTTGTGTACCTATAGCTTCAAGTGACTCTGTAGTAATACCCCCCAAGCTAATAAATTAACCCATAGGGAGTACCCAGTGTTTGGACCTTAATTAATTAATGGCAATAAATGGGCTTGGAAAAAGGATGCATTGAAAATGAAGGTGCAACACACCCTCTACAAAGGCACCCATAAATGAGACACTACGATACCTTGTATGTCATGAACCCCATGCCCAAAAGTATTTCCCCCATCATTGTCACTTTCTTCACATGACTTAGAGAGAGGTCCACTCGGGAAACACTCCTAAACTTGAGGTATGATTCACCCAATAGGTCGCATTGTCAACCCTCCCATACCTAAACTTGGAAAATTGCATAGGGTCTTTGAGCACTTGTTTAGTTTGATGAGGTGGCTTTTGATGCACATTCTTAGGTGGCTCTCTTATTGATTTTATTTAATTATCATGATGCGTTTGAATTGAGATCCTTGGAGGGTGTATTCATTGTCTTTGCAGGACCTAGTTGGTGGACAATTTTGGAAGAACAATCCTAGCTTGGGCTTCCTTGGGGCTTGAAGCCCACATGTTGGATACCATGACCCACAACTTGGGAAAAGGAAAAGAAGGAAGATGAAAATTTCCTTTGGAGGCAAAAGGAGACACCATATAGGACCTTACCTATCCCCTACTATCCCAAAACCTGCCAAGTGTCCATTGTAAAAACCTAGGGCTAGCATTTTGGTGGTAAAGGTTTTGACAATGGACGACACTTGGAAAGTTTTGATGGGAGAAGGCTTGGCTTTAAGGAGAAAACCCTATCACATAAGAGGGAGGACCTAGAAGGCCCAAATAATTCCATTCTTTACTCCAACAACTTGCAAAAAGTGTCAAAATGTCACCCTTTAGAGGGATGACGTCACATTAGGGTTTCTTATGTGCATTTTTTTCAATATTAGTTTGAATTTGATAATGCAAAGGGGAAAATTGAGGGTTGTTGACCCCTTACTTTGTGGTTACCCTAAAATTAAGTGGAAACATACTTTTAGGAGGATTTGTACAAATATAGATCAAACTCTTGTCATTTTATCATAGCTCTCCCATCGTGAGAAGACTACTTGGCTGAAATGTGTGCCCTACTTGGGAAATTTTATCTATCTCTTCTTACTGCTATATCTTATGATGATTTTTCTTGGCTATTGGATGAAGAATTAAGGCACTATCTTTCTTGGAGGACATTTATTTCTTTTATGGTGGAATTTTCTTGGTTAAAAGTAGTTTATCTTGTTATTGCTTAGACTAGGTAAGGAATATCTCTTGTTATTGCTTCTTTTCTTGGTTGAAAGGTTAATTTGTTAAGATTTTGGGGAGTATAAGAGTAAACAACCCCACTAAGGCCATCATAATTTCTTTGGAATAAGTTTTTTGCACAAAGGTATACTAGGAGAAGTGAAAGGGTTTACACCCTCCTAGGTTTTTCCTAGCTAGTATTGCTTGCCTTGGGGAGTAAAAGGGTTTACACCCCCAAGGAAGTAGAACAACTAGCTCTTTCATTTTAAAGACTCCATAACCCAATAGTTAAAGGAACCAATTTCTTGGAGAAATAAAATCATTTTATTGGGATATGTAGACTTACGAGATATTGGAATTGTCAAAGTTGGGATCTTTTCTATATGATTTAAGCTTGCTAAATCCTCTAGGGCGTCTAGATTGGTCAAGTGGATTTTAAGCTATAGCTAAGTAAAAGATACAACCATTAGGGTTGAAACAAATCATATTATATCTTGATTTTAACATGCATTTTAACCGTGGAAATTTTCTAGTAAACCATTATTATCATTCTATTACTAATTGGTGAACTTTTTATCGTATTACTCACTTGTTTTCGTGGTTAAAACTTGTTGTTGTAGAAAATATTTTCTATAGTCACTTGGCTATTACAAAAATACTCTGAAAACATCACATAAAAACCCTCTAAACCCACTAAATCTTGTGCTAAAGTATTGGGGATTACTATACATGTTTTATGCTTCATCTTCTAACAAATCTTTGATGCTTTAAGTGGTTAAATCTGCAATAATTGGTTATTTTCTTTTCTGATATATACTCTTGTTCACCGTTGCATTTAGGGACAACAAGCTTAAATTAAATTTCCACTTAAATTTGAGCTTGTACACTTGTCTCTTGTGTCTCGGGCAGGTACAACCATCTTCCACAGGTACTCATGCACTTGGAAATCATAAACCAACATCAAGACCCATTATCAAGCCATCCTCCACTTAGTACTTTGACCTATAGGGGTAGCACTTCAATAATCTCACTTGTTGGTTGTGGATCTTGATTATCTTCCTAATCTATATGTAGGTCAAATAAATTGTAGGATACACAATTCATGCCCCTCCCCGACCATGAGGGGGTCAAAATTTTTGTTTTTAAATGCAATTCAAATATTGTAATTTCATAGTCAATATAGACCGTTCATATAAGGTCTCAAATATGACGATAGAAGTTATGTTAGGGTTTTTTTCCCTAGAAGGAAATCCTCATATATGAGGGAATTGTATTACGACTTCATGTTATGGATAATATTGTGTTCTTAGAGAGGAGATTGTGAGATAAAGAAGATGAAGTTATAGTGGGTGTGCTATAGGTTGTGTCCCTTCATTTTTCTAGATAATAAAAAGGAAGGACCTAGAAATTTCTCTGGTGGACGTATCCCACACTGGGTGAATCACGTATATCTGTGTCTCTATTGTATTGTGTATCTTCTGTGTTTTATTTCCACATTTGTTTTATTTTATGGCTCTGTGATCCTATTTTTTCTACAACTAGTATCAAAGCAAAAGGTAACTCGTAGGAAAAGAGGGTTCCTAGTTCGAGTGGGAGCAATGGAGGAAGATGGAAAGTTTAGAGTCGAGAAATTTAACTGCCAACACTACCAATTATGGAAGATGCAGATGGGATATTATTTATATCAGAAGGATCTTTACCTACCGTTGGACGGAAAAGAAAAAAAGTTGACAAGTATGACACATGTAGAATGAGAGATTCTTGATGGAAAGGTACTAGGAACGATACGACTGAGCCTGGTAGCATCAGTGGCTTTCAATATTTCAAAATAAAAGACAACGAATGATCTGATGGATGCATTGGCTAAACTATATGAAAAACCCTCGATGTCCAATAAGGTATTTATAATGAAGTGATTATTTAATATGAAGATGTTAGAAGGTGGGTTTTTGCCTATCATTTAAATGAATTTAATACGATTACTAATCAACTAATTTCTGTAAAAGTGGACTTTGATGATGAGGTCAAGGATCTTCTAATCTTATTCTCATTGCCAGAAATCCGGAATGAATTGGTCATGGATGTAAGTAACTCTATCTCTAGTTAAAACACTATAAAATCTGATGATGTTGTTGGTGTTATCCTTAGCGAGGAAATGCGACTGAAAAGAACAGGTGAGACATCAGGTAATGCGTTGACTGCGGAGAACAGGGGAAGACAAAAGAATAGAAGAAAGGGCTCAAGGAACCGTGGGAATTCTAGCAAGAGAAGATCCAAATCCAGACTAGGAAAGATGGAGTGCTGGAATTGTGGGAAGAAAGGACAACTGAAGAAAGACTGCAGAGTTCCAAAGAAGCAAAGAGATGGACAACAAGAGAAAAATCAAGAAGAAAATATAACATGTGATGTGTTACAAGATGCTTTGATTCTTTCTGTAGATAATATTTTTGAGTCTTGGGTAGTAGATTTAGGGGCTTCATTTCATGCCACACCCCATATGAAACATTTTCAAGATTGCGTTCAAGGTGATTTTGGACTGGTTCATTTGGGTGATGATGCACCATGCAAAATTGTTGGAATGTACAAGGTACAAATAAAGCAAAAGAATGGAAACCAATGGTTTTTGAAATAGGTAAGACATGTTCCATATCTAAGAAAAAAAAAAATTCAACATGGAAGTTGGAAAGTGAAGTTTGTATATCTACATTTACAGACAAGGGGTGAAAGGTCACCAAAGGATCAATGGTGATAGAAAAAGGAGAGAAGCTAAGTACATTGTATTTATGTACTGGTAATACTGACTCTTCTATACCTTTATCTTCTACAGAAGTGGATATAACACCGTGGCATCATAGGCTTGGAAACATGATTGAAAAAGGGATGCATATACTTCACAAAAGAATTTTTTTGTGAGATCTTAAACAAATTGATTTGGATTTATGTGAGCACTATGTTTATGGAAAATAGAAGAGAGTTAGATTTTTCAGAGTTGGAAAGGAAAAGAAAAGTGAAAGGTTAGAGCTTGTGCATACAAATGTATGGGGACCAACTCATGTATAATATCTTGGTGGATATCGTCATTATGTTACTTTTATTGATGATGCAACTAGAAAAACTCAGGTTTATTACATTTGACACAAATATGATTTTTTTGAGGCTTTTAATAAATGGAAAGCTTTGGTTGAGAACGAGACAAGAAAAAGATTAAAGTGTCTCAGATTGACAATGTGGGTGAATATTGCATCAAGGAGTTTGATGATTACTGTTCATACCATGGGATTCGTAGAGAAAAGATAGTTCCAGAAACACCATAAGAAAATGGTGTGTCATAAATGATGAACAAGACAATCATGGAGCACGCTAGGAGTATGATATTGTATGCTAGGTTTCCCTTAAATTTATGGGAATATGTTGTATATATTGTTGTTTACTTAATAAATAGAGGACCTTGGATCTCTTTGGATGGTGGAATTCCATAGGAGGCATGGACATGAAAAAAGGTAAAATTTTCATTTCTGAATACTTTTGGTTGTGAATCATTTGTCCATATTGACAAAGAAAATAGAACAAAGCTTGAGGCAAAATCCAAGAAGTGTACCTTTATTGGATACGATGTTAATGATTTTGGTTATCGCTTATGGGATTATGAAAATCAAAAAATAATTAGGACTAGAGATGTCATATTCAATGAGAAGATCATGTACAAAGATCAGTTGTAAGAAAATAAATAGAAAAAAGAAAAACCAGAATACACAATGATTGATGAGATCACTGAAAAAAAAATCCAAAGGTACCAAAAAATAAAAATGTACAACAACAGGAGTAGCATGTACCTCAAAATCCTGCAAGTATTGTTAGAATATCTACCAGGTTAAGTAGACCCCCTAAAGGATACTCTCCTTCATTGTATTATCTAGTGTTGACTGACTCTGGTGAACCAAAAAGTTATGAAGAGGAGATGCAAATAGACACTAAAACAAGTAGGATCAAGGCATGAAAGAAGAAATAGATTCCTTGGTAAATAAATATACTTGAGACCTGGTTCAGTTGCCTACAGGAAAAAGAGAATTACAAAATAAATGGGTTTATAGGTTGAAGGAAGAAGATGGAGGTAAAAAGTGTACAAGGCTAGAATTGTTGCAAAGGGGTTTGCACAAAAGAAAGGTATATATTTTGATGAAATATTTTATCTTGTTGTTAAAATGACTTCAATTAGGACTATTTTAAGTCTTGTGGCAATAGAAGATTTGCATCTTGAACAGTTAGATGTAAAAACAACTTTTCTCCATGGGGATTTTGAGGAAGATATTTATATGCAACAACCACATGGGTATAAGGTCAAAGGAAAGGAGAATTTGGTATGCAAGTTGAAAAAGAGCTTGTATGGCCTAAATCAATCTCTAAGGTAGTGGTATTTGAAGTTTGACAGGTTTATGACAGAACAAGGTTATAATAGATGTCGTTCTGATCATTGTGTTTATTTTAAAAGGCTAGAAAATAGAAACTATATTATCTTGTTATTGTATGTAGATGTTATGCTTTCTGCAGGGTCTAACATGCAGGATATAAATGTGTTCAAAAAGAAATTATCTAATTCATTTGCGATGAATGACTTCAGTGCTACACATAAAATCCTTGGTATGAGAATAACAAGAGATAGGGAAAATCACAAATTGACATTATCTCAGGGTGAGTACATAGAGAAGGTGTTGGAGAGGTTTATAATGCAGAATGAAAAACTAGTGAGTACATCTTTGGAAAACCAATTCAAATTAACCAAGGAAATGTGTCCCAAGACACGGGGGTAGATAAAATACATTTCTAGGCTCCGTTATTCATAGACGGTTGGAAACTTGTTGTATTCTATGGTTTGCACAAGACCAAATATTACACATGAAGTGGGATTTGTGAGAAGGTATATGAAAAATCCAAGTAAAGAACATTGGGAGGCAGTAAAGTGGATTCTCATGTATTTGAGAGGTACTAGTACTTGTGCGTGATGTTTTGGAGGTTCATACACTATTTTATAGGGATATGTTGATTCATATATAGAAGATGATAAAGATAGCAGGAGGAGCACCACATGGTATGTTTTTATTGTAGGTGTAACAACAATAAGTTGTATTTCAAAAATGCAAAAGGTTGTTGCAATCTCAACAACAAAAGTAGAGTATGTTGTTGCTATAGAGGATAGTAAAGAGATTATTTGGTTACATAGGTTTATGGAGAAATTGGGAAAGACGTAGGAGAATAACGGGTTGTACTGTGAAAGCGAGAGTGTCATTCATATTGCAAAGAACTTAGCCTTCCATTCTAAGACTAAGCATATACAACTAAGGTACCATTTCATACGATCCATCTTGGAAGATGGACATTTGAAATTGGAAAAGATACATACTAGCTACAAGCATGCAAACATGTTAACAAAGGTAGTAACCAATGAGAAATTGCGTTCCTACTCAGTTTCAGCTGGCCTTCAAGCATGAAGGTGAAGATGAGAAATTTTACAGGTCCAAAGTGGATCATAGTCTAGCAGGTACAACAACAGTGGAGTTGTTGTGATCAATCTCCAAGTGGGAGACTGTTTGTTGTGGAGCCTAATTATCTTCCTAATTCATATGCAGGTAAAAAAAACTGCAGGATACATAATTCATGCCCCCCTTTGACCATGAGGGGGGGAAATATTTTTGTTTTTTTGCAATTCAAATATTGTAATTTCGTAGTCAATCTAGACTATTCATTATAAGGTTGCAGATCCGACGATAGAAGTTATGTTAGGGTTTTTTTCCCTAGAGGGAAACCCTCTTTTATGAGAGAATTATATTGCAGATGTATGTTATGAAGAATATTGTATTTTGAGAGAGGGGACTGTGAGAGAAAGAAGAGGAAGTTACAATGGGTGTGCTATACGTTGTATCCCTTCATTTTGCTGAATAATAAAAAGGAAGGCCCTGGCAATTTCTCTGGTGGACGCATCCCACACTGGGTGAACCACGCATATATGTGTCACTATTGTATTGTGTATCTTCTGTGTTTTATTTCTGCATTTGATTTATTTTATTTCTCTGCAATGCTATTTTTTCTAACATCACTTTCCACCTCATTTCCCCCTAGGGTCACCTGAGATTCCCCCCTTGTGTTGGATTTATCCTTCACTAAAGCGAGTGGAGGGATTATCTAAGGTGACAATGGGTATACTCTCCCACCATTATCGCCATATTATGGATTGGGTTGGGCTTTTCCCAACCTACAGTTTGTGCGATAACATGGATCATTTGGAGTGAATGCACATGCACATTCCCTCGAATGTTCTTGTATGAGGTTGAACGATAGTACATACAAAATATTTTTCATTTCCAACTCATGTTCCTTTGAAGGTTCATGTGATTGAAACATATTTTCCAATGGTTTTGAAATTCAAGTCATAGAAGCGTTGCCTAGATTTCAAAGCATTCCATCCTAAGGGGAAGCCACACCAATGGTAGACAATATTGATCATCATGTGTTTATACCATATTTAAGTCATCACAAAAAATCCAAGGAGCCTATAGAAAATTTTGTTGCATTATTTTGCATCATGACACACGCTTCAAAGAAAATCAACCAAAAGTCTAGCAAGGTTTCCAAAATCTTATATTAGTATATATTGTGTGGGGGAAATGGAAAACATTATTTTCCTTATTTTCCTGTCTACTTTAGTTGGTGGAGGTACAATGAATATATGATTTCCTTGGTGGAGGTAATTATTAACAAATATTATTGCATTCTGGTGGTACTTGGTTTTAAGGTCCTAGGAAGTCATGTAATGTTGTAAAAGAGGTCAGGGGAAAGATTGCTAACTGCTTTGTCTCATTTGATGGAGTGTTGGTACAAATGAATAAGTACATGTCATAATTATTATCTTCGAGCGAGGGAATTTTAGGAGGGATAGGGGAAATTTTTACATGCAACCCATCTAACATGGAGAGATCAACTAGAGGTGGAAAGGTCAGAAGAAAATTTCATGGGCACATGGAATTATTTCTTTCTGAGGGAGGATCATGTTATTATGATGATGAGAGCATAGGTGACATAGAGGTTCTCTTGAGGTACAAATATCTAGTGAAATGATGGGTACCCAAGGAAATTCCTCAGTTGGACACTGACTTTTGCGTCAATAAGAGGATGTATCACATTGCTTC
>JASDQU010249822.1:2295-13245 GCA_032191745.1 Picea mariana | reverse complement strand
TTCTTAAACCACTGTTGGACACTTGTCGGCTCCACATGCCAGCAGACCCCCCTCCCTAAAACCGCTTACCACCTCAGGGGGGGTCCGGAATACCACTCCCCCTCCAAAACCGCCCTCCCCCAAAAAACTCAAAACCGCAAGTCTTGAACAATCTTTTTCCAGAGGCGATTCTGGGCAAATGAAGATGGATTTTAAAAATCCGAGAGAGGTTTTTTCTCATCACGGGCTTAAAAACAAAAACCTCTCTCAGTTTTTTCATAGGTACCACGACCAAGGAGAATTGAAGCCATATTCAAGGCCCATATTTTAAGTTTTTCATTCTTCTGTTGCAGTCTTGATTTTGCGGGAGGTGTTTCGGTGAGCTGGAGGTGAATTTGGTGAAACTGAAGGAGGTTTTTGTCCAGCACATGCCCATATACAATAACCTTCTTCATTTTTTTTCCAGGTTTCATAATTGAAGAGAAACAGATGTCTAAGTGGACCTCTTTTTCGCCGAAATTCGGCCCGTCTTTCATGGCGGACAGTTCCAGATTTTTGGGGATTTGTGGCTATTTTTGGCCGAGGAGGTTAATTCTGACTTACACAACTTGTTGGGGGATCTCTCCTATTTATTTAGATGATTTTTAATGTAAAAGGTTGTTGATCTCAGCCCAAAGGAGGCTAGGAGCACTGTAACTTCTATCAAGAGATTTTCCAGAAATATAAAGAAACGTTTCACAGGATTCTTGCATGTTAGCTATTGGTGAAGTTTTTCCCTCATCGTTGAATGTGTATCTGCCTTTGTTATCATTGTGTTGTCTGTCTGATTTTTTAAAAGGAGTTGAAGCTACAGTATTTATCTTTGCATACCCTGTTTTCTGACTTTTAAAAATCTAAATGTTTGTCTTCTGATGTTGTAGTGAAGAAATTCTTAAATGCTTCTTTACTGTGATGGATAATCTCACCTTTTCTGCTAATCCATCGCTTATTCCCAAAGAATCCAATAGTTGCATTATCTCGCCCTGTGAAAAGACTTCTTATAAACTATTCTTTGATCGCTATCTTTATGAACAGACCCCATAGCCCAATGGAAGCGTGAAACCTTTTCCAGCCAATCTACAGAAAACTCCAAGAACATAACCTATTCTGCATAACTAGCCTAAAATCCTATTTCAAACAAATCTAAATTTGACATAGAGATCCCTCTCTGAGTCCCAGAGGGCTAGATCCCTGACTCAAAGCGGTTTTGGTGTCACCTCTGTGACTGCCTCCACAACCTTGGGAAAATTACAGCGTGCTAACAGAATGGCGACCATATTGAGGAACTTCCCCAATAGTGCACTTAAAGTTCCAGATCTGATCATTGATGGTGGATAGTGACCAGACACAAGAAGGCTGAGATCATTCACCTCGCGACTCCAATCTCTAGATCAATTCCAATTCGAAGACTCCACTGAAGGAAGAACCTAAAGCATGGCCAAGCAGTCTAGAAAGACCAGGTACTCAAGCTCAAATCGCATTCAAGACATCTTTGGTTTTATCTGCAATTATGTTTTGTCTTATTCTAAGCCTAATCAAAAGTATACTGATGAAGATTACATTGACCATCTGTCAATTGATGAGCCTCAAGAGAGTAGATCCCCAATTGTAAATTATGTACATACTCGTACACCTGTGCACATCCCAGATGCACCTGTAGAAGTCCTAGTGAGACATAAGCCTCCTGCTTTATCTCATACTCTTGCTAAAGCTCCGGATGGTTGTAAGCCTCTTGCTTCACCTACTGTACCTGCCAAAATCCCAGACAGATACAAGCCCCTCGATTTGCCTCCTATCCTCCATGACTTCCCTGCAAATTACACCAATAATATGCCCAGGTTTGATGGAGAGGATGCCAATATTATTGTTGAAAAACACATCCAGAGGTTTGAGGATTTCTTTGACCTTTATGAGGTTGAAGCTGACGATGTATATATAAGGATGTTTGCCCTATCTTTGCAAGGTAAAGTTAAGAACTGGTTTAAAAATGTCCAAGATGCAAGAATTAACAATTTCCATCAGTTTGTATAAGTTTTCCTAGATCGGTGGGTGATCATGAGAAATGTCTTTCTCATCCTAGAAGAATATGACCATTTGAAAAGACAGCCAGGGGAAACATTACATCAGTTTTCAGCAAGGTTCAATAAGATATATAATGCAATGCCTGTTGATATAAGACCACCCCCAGGATCTTCACACTTGTATTTCCCAGATGCCTGGCATTCCAATTAAGAGAAAGGAACACTACAAGCCTTGAAGAAATGCAAAGAATTGCAGTTGATGTGGAGGCCAACTTGTTGATCAAAAGGTCAAAGGTAAAGAACAAAGAAAAGGAGCAGTTGAAGTCATCAGAAGCCAAACTGGACATTTTGGCCAGTGCCATGGAAGAAATGATGCAGAGGATCAACAGGAAAGATGAGCTTGATGTCCAAAGACATCATGTTCCATTGATTTCAGAGAAAGAAAAGGTCATTGTTCCCAAACATTTTGTTGCTCATCCTTGGTACCATGGTTTGGATAATGATTCTTTCATGTATTCAATTCACAACACAGTCAAAGATGAAGTTCCATCTCAACTTACAGAGAAACAGCCAGCTGATATGTTGTGCATGCTGGATGAAATTTCTTAATTGGATAATCTACCCAAGTGCTATCAATATGATGATGATCATGAGGCTGAAATAGATGAGGACTGTTCAAAGAAATCATCAGCATGTCGTTGGCAGGAAGAAGATCAGTTACAACTCAGATATGACAATTAGCCTTTGCACAACAATCATGACAGCGATGAGGAAAATGCAGAAAATCTCGGAGTAAGTGGAAACACTTTGCCCTTATGTTTCTCATCTTTTCAATTTCTTAAAAGAAACTCTAGTCCAGTTGTAAATAGTGAAGACACAAAATTATGTGATCAACCAGTTGAAGATGCCATTGTTAATATGGAAGCTGATCCAGAAGTGCAGCCCTTGAGCCTTTTTGAAGGTCAAACCTCAGATGAAATCATGAAGCCCGAAAAAGGTGATGAGCTGATCCATCTTGATTCATGGTCCCTGTGCTTTAATTCATTTCAAATTTTGAGGGGGGAATCTTGGTCAGATTCTAGTTGAAAGTCACAGTGTAAGCCATAAAGTACCAATAGAGCCAATGGCACCCTTATCTAAATCATTTTATGACCCTATAGCTGATGTGTTGGATGACTTGTGTCGTCAAAGCCATTTTCCATCATCCAGTTATAGGTTGAAAGGATGTTATGATATTGACATGATCAGGCAGTCAACTACAGGGACATGTTCAACAGAGGTATCATTTCAGAACCCACCAAAACATTTGTAGCCATGTCAGGAAGTGCATGAGGATGCAAAGAGCATAACTACGACATCAAATCATGAATTTGAGTTGGTTAAATTTGAATATCCAGTAATTGGTCAAGTTTATCTTGATCCAGTGGCTATTTATATGGAGAAATTGCTCATCACAGAGCCACAATGCATTCCCAGTATTTCTTTTATATGTCGTGTTTATCAAGCCCCTTGTGATGAATATCAAGATGGGAAGCATTTCATAATGCCTATGCAAGTTCTATTTCTGATATTGTTTGAAAACATTGACAGAGCAGAGTTGTTAGAGAAGTTGCTTGACTGACTGCATTGGCATTATTGTATCATTTAGAACGACAAAATTTTCAGTAGCATAGGGTAGGTAGGAAAAAGTGAATAAGCTCAACATTCCGAGCATCACTTTTTCAGTAGTGTTCATTTTGATTTGGTTTTCAGTTACAAGATCAAAACAGGTACAGGTTGCAGAATAAGATTTTGGGATTGGCCTAATGAATAAAGAATCAGTCTGCATATTCAGAATTCAGTGGTTCTTGACACCTCCTGAAAGAGCTTCCATCCCCAGGTCGAGCCTATGTTAGGGTCCTATAATCATAGGTAACTCGATTCTTCAGCTGCTTTTTGGCGTTGCCCCCGTGATGAAGACATCTGTCTTGCTGGTCTCTTAGTTGTTTCCTTTTTCCCCTCCATCCATTTCCCCGATCCTCCATCACCCTGCTGCATCCTTCATCCATCGTTGTGCCACTCACTCCCTTTGCCCATTTGTCCCATTGGCTACTTCTCGCTTGCCTCCCCTCCATGAATAAATAAACTTAGTGTAAACAAAAGAACGATAGATTAATAACGTTAGTAATAAAATTAGTATCGCTAGTTTAATTAAAATATGTTAGACTAGCTATTAATTAATTAATTAATAATTAAGTTAGTGGTTACATTAGCAATTAGGTTAGTGTTTATTAATTAGAAATTAAGTAAAACATATACAAAAACAAATAATAAAACAAAACAAGTTAAAATACATAATATAATAAAACAAATATAAGAATTAAAAATATAAAATACAAAAAACATATATTAAAAACAAACATAAATAAAATATATTAAAATCAAAATAAAAAATATTAAAAAGAAACAAAAATTAAAAAAACATAAAAACTAAACCTACCCTAACTCTACCCACCCAAACTTCACGTATACATCACATCCCAAACAAATTAATCAACGGATATAACATTTTCCGGATCGCCCCTCTCTATCCGAAGTTTAACGAGAGGAGGGGGTCCGGAATGCTTGTATTTCTTAAACCACCGCTGGACACTTGTTGGCTCACCATGCCAGCTGACCCCCACCCCCTAAAACTTTTTACCACCTCAAGGGGGGTCCGGAATACCACTCCCCCTCCAAAACCGCCCTCCCCCCAAAAACTCAAAACCGTCGCTCTTGACCAATCTTTTTCCAGAGGCAATTTTGGGCAAATGAAGACGGATCTTCAAAATCCAAGAGAGGTTTTTTCCCATCATGGGCCGAAGAATAAAAACCTCTCTCATTTTTTTCACAGGAGATACGAGCAGGGAGAATCGAATCTATCTTCAAGGCCCATTTTTTGAGTTTTTCATTCTTCTGTTGCAGTCCTGATATTGCGGAAGGTGTTTCGGTGAGCTGGAGGCAAATTTGGCGAAACCGAAGGAGGTATTTGTCCAGAACATGCCCATATACAATAAACTCCTTCATTTTTTTTCCTAGGTGTCATAATTAAAGAGAAACAAATGTCTGAGTCGACCTCTTTTTCGCAGAAATTCGCCCTGTCTTTCATGACGGATAGTTCCAGATTTTTGGAGATTTGTGGCTATTTTTGGCCGAGGCGGTTAAATCCGACTTACACAACTTGTTGGGGGATCTCTCCTATTTATTCAGATGATTTTTAATGTAAAATGTTGTTGATCTCAGGCCAAAGGAGGCTAGGAGCACTGTAACTTCTATCAAGAGATTTTCCAGAAATATAAAGAAACGTTTCACAGGATTCTTGCATGTTAGCTATTGGTGAGGTTTTTCCCTCGTCGTTCAATGTGTATCTCCCTTTGTTATCATTGTGTTGTTTGTCTGATTTTTTAAAAGGAGTTGAAGTGACAGGATTTATCTTTGCATACCCTATTTTCTGACTTTTAAAAATCTAAATGTTTGTCTTCTGATGTTGTAGTGAAGAAATTCTTAAATGCTTCTTTACTGCGATTGATAATCTCACCTTTTCTGCTAATCCATCGCTTATTCCCAAAGAATCCAATAGTTGCATTATCTCACCCTGTGAAAAGACTTCTTATAAACTATTCTTTGATCTCTATCTTTATGAACAGACCCCATAGCCCAATGGAAGCGTGAAACCTTTTCAAGTCAATCTACAGAAAACTCCAAGAACATAACCTATTCTGCATAACTAGCCTAAAATCCTATTTCAAACAAATCTAAATTTGACAGAGAGATCCCTCTCTGAGTCTCAGAGGGCTAGATCCTTGACTCGAAGCGGTTTTGATGTTACCTCTGTGATTGCCTCCGCAGCCTTGGGAAAATTACAGAGTGCTAACAGAATGGCGACCATACTGGGGAACTTCCCCAGTAGTGCACTTAAAGTTCCAGATCTGATCACTGATGGTGGATAGTGACCAGACAAAAGAAGGCTGAGATCATTCACCTGGCGACTCCAATCTCCAGATCAATTCCAATTCGAAGACTCCACTGGAGGAAGAACCTAAAGCATGGCCAAGCAGTCTAGAAAGACCAGGTACTCAAGCTCAAATTGCATTCAAGACATCTTTGGTTTTATCTGCAATTATGTTGTGTCTTATTCTAAGCCTGATCAAAAGTATATTGATGAAGATTACATTGACCATTTGTTAATTGATGAGCCTCAAGAGAGCAGATCCCCAATTGTAAATTATGTACATACTCGTACACCTGTGCACATCCCAGATGCACCTGTAGAAGTCCTAGTGAGACATAAGCCTCCTGCTTTATCTCCTACTCTTGCTAAAGCTCCCAATAGTTGTAAGCCTCTTGCTTCACCTCTTGTACCTGCCAAAATCCCAGACATATACAAGCCCCTAGATTTTCCTCCTATCCTAGATGACTTCCCTGCAAATTACCCCAATAATCTGCATAGGTTTGATGGAGAGGATGCCAATATTACTATTGAAAAACACATCCAAAGGTTTGAAGATTTCCTTGACCTTTATGAGGTTGAAGTTGACGATGTATATATAAGTATGTTTGCCCTGTCTTTGCAAGGTAAAGTTAAGAACTGGTTTAAAAATCTCCCAGCTGCAAGCATTAACAATTTCCATCAGTTTGTGCAAGTTTTCCTAGATCGGTGGGTGATCATGAGAAATGTCTTTCTCATCCTAGAAGAATATGGCCATTTGAAAAGACAACCAGGGGAAATAGTACATCAGTTTTCAACAAGGTTCAATAAGATATATCATGCAATGTCTACTGATATAAGACCAACCGCAAGATCAACACACTTGCATTTCCCAGATGCCTTCGATCCTAAGATGGCATTCCAATTAAGAGAAAGGAACATTGCAACCCTTGAAGAAATGCAGAATATTGCAGTTGATGTGGAGGCCAACTTGCTGATCAAAAGGTCAAAGGTAAAGAACAAAGAAAAGGAGCAGTTGAAGTCATCAGGAGCCAAACTAGACATTTTGGCCAGTGCCATGGAAGAAATGATGCAGAGGATCAACAGGAAAGATGAGCTTGTTGTCCAAAGACATCATGTTCCATTGATTTCAGAGAAAGAAAAGGTCATTGTTCCAAAATATTTTGTTGCTCATCCTTGGTACCATGGTCTGGATAATGATTCTTTCATGTATTCAATTCACAACACAGTCAAAGATGAAGTTCCATCTCAACTTACAAAGGAACAGCCAGCTGATATGATGTGCATGCTGGATGAAATTTCTTACTTGGATAATCTACCCAAGTGCTATCAGTATGATGATGATCATGAGGCTGAAATAGATGTGGATTATTCAAACAAATCAGCAGCATGTCGTTGGCAGGAAGAAGATCAGTTACAACTCAGATATGACAATCAGCCTTTGCACAACAATCATGACAGCGATGAGGAAAATGTAGAAAATCTCAGAGTAAGTGGAAACACTTTTCCCTTATGTTTCTCATCTTTTCAATTTCTGAAAAGAAACTCTAGTCCAGTTGTAAATAGTGAAAATAGTGAAGACAGAAAATTCTCTGATCAACCAGTTGAGGATGCCATTGTTGATATGGAAGTTGATCCAGAAGTGCAGCCCTTGAGCCTTTTTGAAGGTAAAACCTCAGATGAAATCATGAAGCCTGAAACAAGTGATGAGCTGATCCATCTTGATTCATGGTCCCTGTGCTTTAATTCATTTTAAATTTTGAGGAGGAATCTTGGTCAGATTCTAGTTGAAAGTCACAGTGTAAGCCATAAAGTACAAATAGAGCCAATGGCACCCTTATCTAAATCATTTTATGACCCTATAGCTTATGTGTTGGATGACTTGTGTCCTCAAAGCCGTTTTCCATCATCCAGTTATAGGTTGAAAGGATGTTATGATATTGACATGATCATGCAATCAACTACAGGGACGTGTTCAACAGAAGTATCATTTCAGAACCCACTAGAACATTTGCAGCCATGTCGGGAAGTGCATGAGGATGCAAAGAGCATAACTACGACATCAAATCATGAAGTTGAGTTGGTTAAATTTGAATATCCAGTAATTGGTCAAGTTTATCTTGATTCAGTGGCTATTTATATGGAGAAATTGTTCATCACAGAGCCACAATGCATTCCCAGTATTTCTGTTATATGTCGTGTTTATCAAGCCCCTTGTGATGAATATCAAGATGGGAAGCATTTCATGATGCCTATGCAAGTTCTATTTCTGATATTGTTTGAAAACCTTGAAAGAGCAGAGTTGTTAGAGAAGTTGCTTGACTGGCTGCATTGGCATTATTGTATCATTTAGAACGACAAAATTATTAGTAGCATAGGGTAGGTAGGAAAAAGTGAATAAGCTCAGCATTCCGAGTATCTCTTTTTCAGTAGTGTTCATTTTGATTTGATTTTCAGTTGCAAGATCAAAACAGGTACAGGTTGCAGAATAAGATTTTGGGATTGGCCCTATGAATAAAGAACGGGTCTGGATATTCAAAGTTCAGTGGTTCTTTACACCTCTCGAAAGAGCTGCCATCCCCATGTGGAGCCTATGTTAGGGTCCTGTAATCATAGGTAACTCGATTCTTCAACTGCTTTTTGGCGTTGCCCCCGTGATGAAGACATATGTCTTGTTGGTCTCTCGGTTGTTTCCTTTTTCCCCTCCATCCATTTCACCTGATCCTCCATCACCCTGCTGCATCCTTCATCCATCATTGCGCCACTCACTCCCTTTGGCCATTTGTCCCATTGGCTACTTCTCGCCTGCCTCCCCTCCATGAATAAATAAACTTAGGGTAAACAAAAGAACGATAGATTAATAACGTTAGTAATAAAATTAGTATAGCTAGTTTAATTAAAATACGTTAGACTGCTTATTAATTAATTAATTAATAATTAAGTTAGTGATTACATTAGCAATTAGGTTAGTGTTTATTAATTAGACATTAAATAAAACATATACAAAAACAAATAATAAAACAAAACAAGTTAAAATACATAATATAATAAAACAAATATAAGAATTAAAAATATAAAATACAAAAAACATATATTAAAAACAAACATAAATAAAATATATTAAAATCAAAATAAAAAATATTAAAAAGAAACAAAAATTTAAAAAAACATAAAAATTAAACCTACCCTAAGTCTACCCACCCAAACTTCACATATCCATCATATCCCAAACAAATTAATCAACGGATATAACATTTTCCAGACCCCCCCCTCCATCTGAAGTTTAACGAGAGGGGGGGTCTGGAATGGTTGTATTTCTTAAACCACACCTGGACACTTGTCGGCTCCACATGCTAGTGGACCCCCACCCCCCCCTAAAACCACTTACCACCTCAGGGGGGTCCGGAATACCACTCCCCCTCTAAAACCGCCCTCCCCCCAAAAACTCAAAACCGTCAGTCTTGACCAATCTTTTTTCGGAGGTGATTCTGGGCAAACGAAGACATATTTTCAAAATATGAGAGAGGTTTTTGCTCAAAACGGGCTGAAAAACAAAAACCTTTCTCAGTTTTTTCACAAGTTCCACGAGCAGGGAGAAACAAAGCCATCTTCAAGGCCCATTTGTTCAGTTTTTCATTCTTCTGTTGCAGTCCTGATTTTGCGGGAGGTGTTTCGGTGAGATGGAGGCGAATTTGGAGAAACCGAAGGAGGTTTTTGTCCATAACATGCCCATATACAATAACCTCCTTCAGTTTTTTCCCAAGTGTCATAATTAAATAGAAACGGATGTTTGAGTGGACCTCTTTTTCGCAAACATTTGGCCCGTCTTTCATGGCGGATAGTTCCAGATTTTTGGGGATTTGTTGCTATTTTTGGCCGAGGCAGTTAAATCCGACTTACACAACTTGTTGGGGGATCTCTCCTATTTATTCAGATGATTTTTAATGTAAAAGGTTGTTGATCTCAGGCCCAAGCAGGCTAGGAGCACTGTAACTTCTATCAAGAGATTTTCCAGAAATATAAAGAAATGTTTCACAAGATTCTTGCATGTTAGCTATTG
Source organism: Picea mariana (assembly GCA_032191745.1). Taxonomy (NCBI): domain Eukaryota; kingdom Viridiplantae; phylum Streptophyta; class Pinopsida; order Pinales; family Pinaceae; genus Picea; species Picea mariana. The sequence continues at coordinate 3,179 of JASDQU010249822.1, read as the reverse complement.
GTGAAGTTTTTCCCTCATCATTGAATGTGTATCTACCTTTGTTATCATTGTGTTGTCTGTCTAATTTTTTTAAAAGGAGTTAAAGTTTCAGGATTATCTTTGCATACCCTGTTTTCTGACTTTTAAAAATCTAAATGTTTGTCTTCTGATGTTATAGTGAAGAAATTCTTAAATGCTTCTTTATTGTGATTGATAATCTCACCTTTTCTGTTAATCCATCGCTTATTCCCAAAGAATCTAATAGTCGAATTATCTTGCCCTGTGAAAAGACTTCTTATAAATTGTTCTTTGATCTCTATCTTTATGAACAGACCCCATACCCCAATGGAAGCGTGAAATCTTTTCCAGCCAATCTACAGAAAACTCCAAGAACATAACCTATTCTGCATAACTAGCCTAATATCCTATTTCAAACAAATCTAAATTTGACAGAGAGATCCCTCTCTGAGTCTCGGAGGGCTAGATCCATGACTCGAAGCGGTTTTGATGTTGCCTCTGTCATTGCCTCTACAGCCTTGGGCAAATTACAGAGTGCTAATAGAATGGCGACCATACTGGGGAGTTTCTCCAGTAGTACACTTCAAAGTTCCAGATCTGATCACTGATGGTGGATAGTGACCAGACATAAGAAGGCTGAGATCATTCACCTGGCAACTCCAAATTAGCTCCAGACAGTGCCAACTCAAAGACTCCACTGGAGGAAGAACCTAAAGCATGGCCAAGCAGCCTAGAAACACCAGGTACTCAAGCTCAAATTGCATTCAAGACATCTTTGGTTTTATATGTAATTATGTTCTATCTTATTCTAAGCCTGATCAAAAGTATATTGTTGAAGTTTATATTGATCATCTGCAAATTGATGAGCCTCAAGAGATCAGATCCCC
>JASDQU010249821.1:4777-16398 GCA_032191745.1 Picea mariana | reverse complement strand
TTCTGAGTAACTATTCTAATACACTATCTTTGTCATAAAATGTTTTCACCAAGCTTATGTTGTATATGAGATACTCTTCATCAAGTTGTTTCTATCCATACAAGGTCTTATTATATCTGCATACATGGGTCTCTTTATGGTATAATCTTCTTTCTCACTTTCTTTATTGCGAAGACAAATCTTTTACATGTAAATTCCAATCCATGGATACTACAAGAGGTATATCTGGTTTACTGTAACAAGTTGTTTTCATAGTCTTCTCCGTCCTTCTGGAAGAACCTATGAATCTTTCAATGCTTCCATTCATAAGCCTTTTTCACATTTTATTACATACATTTTTCTTTATCATAACTTCCAGTTCTCTTTCTCGATTTCTTCTAGTGGGTTCAACCCATGCTGGTAGTCTTTGTGATTCTCGGTATAATAAATGGTTGTTCTGGATTTTCTTTCTTTCATGGAATCTTCATGTTCCTCCTCATGTTTTTATTTAGCTCTTGGGTCCATGGAGTCTTCTATAGACTCCATTCCCTAAAGATTCCAACTTCTTCCTTTCATCATGGGATCATGGATGTAGATGGACAACCAAGGATACTTTAAGGGTTCTTTTTGAAGAAGACTTCTTTTGAACATGTGTTTCTTATCATGGCTTCTACTTTCAATGGGAACATGGACACATACTTCATAATCCCCAATGGATCATATCATTTAGGATTTGCTCCCTCCTAATCATTTCTTCATGCATGAATGCATTCTCTTCTTTTGGAATTTTGTAATCAACTCCATCCAACTAAGAGAATCGACGCTTCTGTCTGCATCCTTATTGCCTTCTGCAAAGTGTCACAAGTATTTTTCTAATTTCCTCTTTATTGTTGACTTCTTTCTGTTTTGACTTCTTCTGGTTCTATTAAATTTTGATTATGATTTCGGCTTATCTGGAAGTTGTTACTTATATAATAGCTTCCATAGGAATTGTTACCAAGGATTTTCAACAAAATTCATCTTTTCATATGTATTGCTTGACTTGTAGTCATCGTGATAGAAATTCTTATCTTGTTATTCTTCCATATGTATTTTTTCACTTGAACATCTTATCTTCTACGAAATAGAGATGCATGATATGTACATAAACTATGTACACATGGTATGTACAAGAACTTTGAAGAATATTGTTGCCTTGGCTTAGAAGAAGAAATCTTGTTTCATCTTGTTTGAATTTCTTTGAGGGTTCCTTTTCTTCGGCAAGTGTTGCTTCATGTGTTTCCTTCCTTTTCTTTAACTCGGGAAAGTGATTCATATTTTCAACAATTGAAGCATTTTATTTTTGACATATCCTTTTGTTGATTTGGTTTCTTCCTTGAGTCAAACTTCTTCTTATTCCTCAAATTCTTGAACTTTGTTGTGAGGTTTGATTATCATCTTTCCTTTGGAATTTACGATTTGCGCCAATCCTTACTTATTATTGTGCACAACAATGCCAAAGTTCATCAAATGTGGGATATTTCTTTCTTGTGTTCATGCTTCCAGGAAATGCATCCCATGCCTTGGGAAGGACATTGAGTACTATATTTACCAGTTCCTTTTCTAAAATGATTTCTTCAATAGATTGTAGGTGATCTATTAACTAAGAGATTCTTACCAAGTATGATGTTATGATGTCATCATCCTTCATTTTCATGTCACAAAGATCATTCTTCAGAATCTTTACTTGTCCAAAGTTTCTGACTGAGAAGAGGTTAGTTATGGCATCGTACATCTTCTTAGATGAGTCAAGATGAGAGATGTAGGGTATCAAGTGTTATTTTACAGAGTCCACTATGATACTCATGGCATTGATTTCATTGTTCTTGAAATTCTCCATAACTGCGACGTTCTGAGGTTTCTTCTCTTTTCCTTCTTCAAATTGTGGTTACATGATCTTTCCATTCATGATATCTGGCACTTTGTATTTGGAAAAGATGATATCAATCCTTCTCTTCCATGCTCTGAAGTTAGAATCCCCTATTAACTTGTTTTCTGACTTCATAGAGTAGGTCTTGACTATTTTGACTTAGTCAACCTTTGACTTTGACTATGTCAACCTTTGAATTTGACCAAAAACTCAAACTTGGCATCTTATATTGTTGAGAGTACGAGGAGGTTTGATATGATAGCGATCACTAGGATATCTAGGAATTAGGTCAAGCTCTTCACTTAAGGTGCCTTAACAACAGGTTTAGGGTTTCATTATTGAAGAAAAAACTTTGACTACAACTGCAACTATAACTAAGCAAATCCTCCCAATCTATCTTCGAGCAATTTGATTGTTTGAAGATAGTGTGGGCCCATAACCTGTTAGAAATAATAGGTCTTCTTTAACCATAGATAATATAGCAATATTGTCACCCAACTATAGGCCGAAGCCACCCTCGAGCACCTTAACCTTGACAAAGAGAATAATTTAGGAAGAAAAACCTCAGTCCAAAAGCCAATCAAGGTAGCGTACCACTCTCTAGATCTATCATACCAGGTAGAATGTCCAAACCATAACTAAGAGAAAGTCAAAGACTAAAACTGAAAATACTAGTTGCAGTAGTTGCAGCTACAGCTACTCTCGAGACTTGTGCACTTACTAATTTTTTGTAGTGCACACTAATTTTTTCATTTGCGAGCTATGTGTTTTGAAATGAGCTCTGAAATCCTGTAATTATACTGCTCTTCCTTAGTTGTCTCGACAAACTTATCTTTCTCGATGCTGAAAAACTCAATATTAATTATTTTCTTTAGCCGACTTGTCTTCTAGGGTTATGTCCAATGATTTAGGGTTTTTTCTTTCTTTCGAGAATATTATATACTTGTCACAGTTACACAAGGAGGTTTAATACCTCCTGCAACTACCATAATATCAACACATACGACATTTATGTTCATCACATATTCACACAACATATGATGAACATATGACATTTATGTTCATCACATTGGCACTTTTTATTTAAATGTGATGAACATAGGCCTATCATTGCAATATCCACATTGTCATAAATATGTGACAAACAATATGTTGTCGTCGCAATGTGATCAACATATTATCCTCATTGCAATGTGGTGAAAATATTTTGTCATCATAACGTGATGCAAATATCTTGTCCTCGCAATCTGACGAACATAACCCCTTCGTCGCAATGTGAGGAAAATAACCATATTGTCGTAATGTGATGTAAATATCCTATCATCATAATGTGACAAACAATTCCAAATTTCTCTATGTGAATGTCATCCAGAGTCTTGGTCAACCATTGTCATGGAAATCCATGGTCATTTATGGATGGCAATTGTCAAACATGGTCAACCATTGTTAACCATGGCCAACAATTGTTAACCATGGTCAACCACAATGAATCGAGGTTCACCATAGTGAAGGTCTATGAAAGCTAATATGGTGAAGGTCTATGGAAGTTAACCATATTCATGGCCAAACATAATTAACCCTAATCATGGCAATCCAAGGTCAACCACAATTAACCATGGTCATGCTCGACCATAATTATCCATGGTCATGGTCAAGCAAGGTCATGATCAACCATAATTAACCATGTGAACCATAGTCAACCTTTCCTTCCCAAAGTCACCAAGGTCTACCAAAGTTAACCATGTTCATGGTCAACCATCAAAACCAGGTTCATGATCTACCATAATCACTTATAGTCATTCTCAATTAATATATTATTATTATTATTTTTATAATATATTATTAATGTATTACTTTGTTAATGTATTTATACTTTGGCAATGTATTAATATAATAATATATTATTAATGTGTTAAAACTTTAATAATATTACTATAATAATCTAATGTTTTAATATTTTATTAGTATATTAATATTTTAGTAAAATATTAGTTAATTTTTATTAGAGTATTTATATTTAATTAATATTTTAATGTATAGATAATATAATAATGTATTAATTAATATTGTGTTAATGTATTAATTAATTAATACAGCATGACTATCTACGTAAATATAATAGATGAGCAGAGGAAATGCTGCGAGGAAGAGTCCGTTGTTCCACACGAGATCTGACGGGATTCTGGGTAGCCTTTGCTGAGTGAATACTGTTCTACAAACAGGGAATCTCGTAAATCAATTTAAAATATGCGACCTTAAATTAGATAACTACTCTCATGGAAACGGTTCATCTCTTCAGTTCAGTTACAGACATGATAATAAATTTTAAAATGTGTCTTAGGTGCATAGACCTGGGATATAAAATATGCGACTTTAAATTAGATAACTACTCTCATGGAAACTGTTCATGTCTTTCATGATAATGGATTTAAAACTGCGTCTTAGGGAGCTTCTGTGTTAGAAGCTTCTCCCAAGCCAAGATATCCTCCTCTATCTTTATCCAAAAGCTTTGAAACAAATTGTATCCTGTCCACGCTGTGAAGATCTTATGGGCTGTGTCCACGGAAATGAGACGAACAAATTAACACAAAGAACGAGAATGACAGAAATTAGTATATCAAAAACTGTCACAAAGAACGCAACCCTAGTGACACTATTTTTAAGAAATAAGTAAAAACGGTCTGCTCAGAATGGTGTAGTCAGTTAGACGTGCATGACGGTAGCATCAAAAGCGGGAGGACAAAAGATATTGATGTGTATGTATCGTACATAAATCCTATTTTAAATATTGATGTTCTAAAGTTTCAAAAGTTTAACGAACTTACGATAATATTAGTGAAAGAACATAACAAACGCAACGCAACCAACCACACAATATATAATGCTAGCATTATAGGATCTGTAATATGAGCCACGACTTCCTTTTATCTTGGTTGGTTTTTCATCGGTTTGTTTTTGTTTCTTGCTGCTTTCACGCCCGCCGTTGAAGTGCGTGAAATAAGTATCGACGAACATGTCAATTTCGTATCAGGTCAGTTAAAATCCGATAATATTTCAAAATTCAGATTGATTTGATTTCTCACTGTGTGTTTAATGAGTTTGGAGATCGTGTTCTATGCGTAAAGTAAAATTCAGAGATCAAATATCTGTTAAGCATGGGCATAGAAATGTCTGGCTGGTATAACAGGCTTGTGTTTTCAATACGGCGTATTTTAGAGTTTTAGACTGGAAAGAGAATAGATACTAAAATTTGAAAAACGCTGACATTCGCGTCCGCCTGTTTGTTCGGTGAAAGATTCTGGATAAATTGCTGAAGGAAATTGAACCCGGAGGGGCTACACATTTCAAAGATTGGCGGCCGAAATGTTACAACGTCCCGCATTAAAACGTTCACGTTATAAACTGGTGCACAGCTCACGTTTTGTTTCCATAATCGCCACTGTGTGGTCCGCCCGGACAACACAGTGGCGATTATGGAAAGAAAACGACAGCTGTGCGCCAATTTATAAACAGAAGAAGACGAAAGGATGACCCTGGAGCACAGCACAGGTACTGCTATTGAACTTTTAGATTATCTCAACCTTGTTCAACTATTTATTTTTAAGAGAACATTAAATTATATATATTTTAATTTTTTTTAAGATTAGGTCAACCTTCTTCGATTAATTTTTTAGCAAAACATTAAATTATATAAAATTTTGCTTTAAGAGATAGGATTTTAACTTGCTCAGAATGACGAACAAAGTTATATTTGCTGCGTGTACGTTAATATAAACAAATACATTTATAATCCGAATTGTTTAAATCATTAAAATAAGTATTAAATAGTTTTGAAATTAGATTATAATTGATGATGATTAATGTTTACAAAGATTAATTAAGATTTTAAATAGGTAAGAGATTACTTAATTTTTTTTAATTGTATTTCTATAATAAAAAGGGATTAAGAGAAGTATTTCAAAATATTATAGTTTTGATAATTTAAGAGGTTAGGAATGTTTGTATTACTGAAATAATTTTAAATTGAAATTTAATTTGGGTATAGATAGGGCAATCTAAGAGGAAGTGTTTTTCATTTTCAACTTGCTTATGTCAAAGATGATAGATTCTTTCATCCCAAGATATTTTGGGAATTGTCCAATAACCTAGTTTCACTATGTAGGTAGTGAGAGTTTATTTTTATTTTAGTAAAGTTGGTTTTCATCTTTACACTTGCCAAAATTAAGAGATATTTTTGATTTTCTAAATTAAAGTTAACCATCTTATTATAATATCTTAACTTCCTTTTATCCTTTAATTCTTTATGACACTGCTTATTCTAATTAAATTTTAAAAATTCCATACATAATCAATATTTCAAATAATTTTTCAAATAAAATTAGTCTTCACTTACATTTTTTAATATATTATAATATTTAAAAATTCAACTTTGAATATGACAAGATCAGTCGGTTTTGAAACTTTGACCCGTTAAATAAATTAAGGAAGGTATCTTTATTTCTGCTAATTTTTTTCAAACTTTGTTGGAACAAGACAATTTTTATCCTACATCAATGATAACTTATTTTTATCGTACATCAATGATAACTTCTAGAGTTTCAAGACCTACTCGATCTTTTACTGAGACTGACTGAAACTGAAATAACCATCGAGGGTTATGGAAGGACGCCATACATTCAGATGAGCCGAGGTCTATGTGATTGCGATTGCGACCTAAGGGGAACGGAATCTCACAACTGCATATTGTTAAATAATCTTTTCAAACAGAAGTTAAATAATCTTTTAAAGATATTAATTTGAGTAAGATTTAAAAACTGTTTCTGATTTGTTAAGAGTAGGGACTTTTTGTCTTTAGAAAAACAGGTTAACAACCCAAGACCCAGAAGACTCTAGCATAAGCGTCTTAGCCAACTATGCTTCCTTTACCTCTTCTCAGAGGTTTATCGCAGAGAAGCAACAGTTTTTTATATAAGTATGTAATTACTTTTTTGTATTTATACACTGTCTACATGAATATCTTGGTGATCCAAGGCAGGAGAAACTCTTGTAAGAAGTGTAGGGATTGTATAGTAGGAAATTGTAAAATGTAGTTACATATTTATAGAGTTTCTGTTGTTAAAAAAAAAAAAAAAAACTATTTAAGTGGTTTTGGAGTAACATCTGATTTATTAAGAGCATGAACTCTTCTTCCTTAAAAAAATAGGCTAACAACCCAAGATCCAAAGGGCTCTGAAGCGGCTTAGCCAACCATGCTCCTTTTACCTCCTCTCAGTATGGGGTTATAGCAGAGAGGCAACAATTTTGTATATAAATATGTAATTACTTTTTTGTGTTTATACACTGTCTACATAGATATCTTGGTGATCCAAGGCAGGAGTGCAAACTCTTGTAAGAAGTGTAGGGATTGTATAGCAGGAAACTGTAGTTGCATATTTATAGAGTTTCTGTTGTTAAAAAATATAAAAATAATTTTTAATTTATTTGAAAGATATTAATTTGAAGATATTAAGAGAAACGTAGAGTAGGAGTTCCTTTAATTTGAATGAACTTCTAAACATTAAGGATAGATAATTGAGAAACCGTACTATAACGCAGTTTAAATTTTTGTTTAAACCATCCATTGTAGACAAAAGGACTATATGTTACAAGTTTGAGGCTACTTTTGATTATATGTGTATTTGCTTATATTCATGAACAAATAAAGACTGTGGTCACAAGTTTCAGACTTTTCTGCGGATCAAAGCAAAAATCGAATCACAAAATATCTTAATTTTCAGGCGTAATGTCATTTCAGCTGACTTGATATTTGTGTACCGTAGGAGGATGAACGAAATTGATATATTCGTCGATACTCATTTCACGCACTCAACAACAGATCTGAAAGCAGCAAGAAACACAAGCAAACTGATGAAATGCCAACCTGGATAAAGGGAAGTCAAGGCTCCTTCAGGTATAAAGTTACTGATAAACATATATTACACAGCCATATCTAAAATGTTAGCATTATATATAGTTCGGTTAGTTGCGCCTATTATGGTCTTTCAACATATATTGTTGTAAGTCAGTTGAACTTTTATTTAAAAATAAAATATCAAGGATTTATGTATGATACATGGAAATCAACATCTGTTATCTTTTTGTTATTAATGTTATTTAGTAGAAAATTGGGGAAAATAATGTGTTTTTATCAAAATTAAAATGTTTGATATATTTTTATAAATCAATGTTTAAAGGATAATTCCACTTAATGATTTTGACTGTCATTACAACATTAAACTATATCTTTTATAAAAAAAAATATTTTACTTCTTTAAAAAATAATTTTTAAATCAAATATATGATAAAATTCATAAAAAAAAAAACTCATAGCCAAACGCACACGCACTTGCAATGCATTAATTTGTTGTTATCCTTATTAAATTTCAAGAGTTACAATGAATTTTACACCTTATTTTGTTTCTTTATCTACTTAGTTGGTAAGATAACCTATATCACTGCAATGAGAAATGACATAAAGGTAGACACAAAGACTAAATAGAAAGAGTAAGGAGATAACATAAAGTGGATGCTTGATCATTGCTTGTTTGGTAAAATGGATTGTATCAAGTTTTTTAAAAGTCATTGGTGTGTAACTTATGAATTAGTTGATATTTTATATTCATTTTGAAATTTCATTATTGTAGTGTGAAAAATAAAATTTCCATGACTAACTAATTATTAATTTAAAAAATGTTGATAACTTGACATTTATCTATTATTCATAATGCATCCCTTTTATGAGAGAACAAACGCTAAGGTTTAATTAATGTTTTGTTCTTATGTGATTTAGGTGGATATTGGTGGCCACCCACCTTTTCCAAATGTTTCAAAACAATTTTCTCGCAACTTTGCCAATTTACTATTTTTAGCAGCTTTTAACTTTCGGGGCCATTTTGAGGGCCTAAATGAAGGTTTTTTCGAGATCGAGGTTATCAATGATAGTCAAAGGAATAATTGAGCCCCCAAAATGAATCTCCTCGATGATATCTTTCCAACAAGCTATCACACACCTAAAACGGAGATTGTATGCAAAAGTTACGACCCCGGGAAGTTGATGTACTCACTTACCCAAACAAGGCCCACATGACTTTTGGCACTTCATCTCCTACGGTTAGGTTTTTGGATGTCTAGGGTTTTTGGCATTCCCACTTATTGTAAAAAGGCCTTCAGATCCTCATTGTAATAATCTTCTCGCGAATGCGAATAGCCGTCACATCTCTTCTCAGAGATAAGCTGCCACCATTCTAGCGAGTCTTTCACTCTGTATTTTTACAGTCTTTGTACATTTCTTTCATTAATATAAATCATGTATTACTGTATATCTGTGTTTATGGTTGCATCTCTCATACATTTCTGTTATATTATTGAATATCTGCAATATCTATGGGCATTTCTTTATTATACCTTCGATCTAATTTCATGCCGAAAATAATCTGGATCAACGGTACCAGAGCAGACTACTCTTTATTTATTTTTTTAGTGCATGTCCCCAACGAGGTCCGAGTATAGCAAGTTGGGTCTCGAGCTTGTCTCTCTTGAAGACAATCGCTCTCGTGCACCCAAGAAACCCTCAAAGGTGGAAGAAAATAAAAACAACGGAGTAGACGATCATATCAATCTATTGCTTGAGCAAGCTCTCACGTGACAGAGGGACGAAATGATGGAGAATTTTTCCCACATCCTTCAATGCCTGCCGATAGCAACAGGCGCATCTTCATCAAGCATCCACTTTGGAGGCACCTCGCCCTTCAAGGTACAAGTTAATTTTGATATTCCTATATTTGAAGAATAGATAGATGCAGAAGCTCTAGAAAAGTGGTTAACTCTGCTAGAAGGTTATTTCCCTGTTCACATTTTATTGGACAAAGAAAATATCACCTTCGCATTCCTTAAATCTCTCCCTCATGTCAAACATTGGTGGAAAACTTACTGGGAGAAAAGTTCCAAAGAGGAGTCTGGAATATATGGGGTCGAGCCCACTTGGGACTTTTTTGTGGATGATGTAAAAGATCAGTATTACCCTATTGGGAACTATGAGGACCAGTACATGAGATGCACCACACTGAAGCAAGAGAGGGGCCAAGCAATTCTGGAGTTCACCAATACCTTCCATACCTTGTGCACCAAGTTGGGTATCAAAGACTCTGAGTGACATTTGGTTATGAAATACCGTGGGGCTCTACACAGATACATCTAGACCGAAATGGATTTTCTGGACATCTCATCACTCAGTGCTGCTTATCGATATGCTGTTAAAATTGAGTAGAAATTTAAGCACCAGAAAAAATGGGAATTCGAGTCTGCAAATCCGCAACAACCAAAGTATGACAAAGACGGCCCTAACAGCTAGTCTCCAGAAAACCAGTCCAAGACACAAGAAAAGAAGGGTTACCGGAAGACAAAGAAGACACCGAAAAATGGTATGATTTCCACAAAATCCCCTAGCACAACACCGATGAATTTCGGTCAAAACAGTCATTGGTGGCCAAGATCAAAGACAAGGAGCCGAACCCTGATTCAGAATCTAATTCTGAAAATACTGATAAAGGACAGATCATTGATGTAGACCCCACTGCTATTGTCGCAACGACTGCAATTCAACCAGAAGAACCAACAAATCCTGAACAGGGGGAGCGCCTTTTTCATTCACAGATGTGGGTGAAGGGGACCCCACTACATTTTATTGTTGATAGAGGAAGCCAGAAAAACGTCATCTCAGCAAAGGTCGTCAAACAGTTGGGATTGTCGACAACACCACACCTGTAACCATACAACATCGGGTGGCTTCACCAAGGATGATATCTCTGTGTCAGCCAACAGTGTCGATTGTCATACGACATCCAACCCTTCAAGGATGAGGTATTATATGATGTTTCCCCACTGGATGTCTGTGATGTTCTCTTGGGCCAACCATATATGTGGAGATGCCATGTTGTTTATGAGTCTCGACCCCATAGTGTCATTGTTACTTTGGGGGTTCATCTCTACAGAATATCAGAGGTAGTTCTGACTACTGTTCCACCTAAAAGGTGTCATAAGGTAGTATCTCATACTGCAAAATTCAGCTTCTTCACAATCTGTTCAAAAGGAGAACAAAATGGCACTGCAACCACTACAACCTTACCCCAAAAACCTTATATCCAAAAGAAGCAGGTCAGCAAGGCTGCAGAAAAGTGCAAAGATTCCTTTTGCACATCGTCCTCTCATGTATCTTAACTTGTTGAATAGCCTCAACCTCAAGAGGTTCGTGACAAATTTCCACAAACTGAGTAGTGCAATGTCTCCAGCAAGACAAGCAGTGCACCAAGATGCAGATTCAACAAACGCTTTTCCCTCTCCCCAGAGAACTCAACGCAATGGAGACCATTGCTTCCTAAAGAGGTAGAATTGATCCAGGTGGATATCGGTGGCCACCCACATTTTCCAAATGTCTCAAAACAATTTTTTGGCAATTTTGACAATTTACTATTTTTAGCAGGTTTTAACTTTCAGGGCCATTTTGAGGGGAGGGCCCAAATTAAGGTTTTTTGAGATCAAGGTTCCCAATGATAGCCAAAGGCATGATTGAGCCCCCAAAATAAATATTCTGGATGATACCTTTCGAAAGATCTATCACACGCCTAAAATGGAGATCGTATGCAAAAGTTACGACCCCGGGAAGTTGATGTACTCACTTACCCAAACGAGGCCCACA
>JASDQU010249818.1:0-16509 GCA_032191745.1 Picea mariana | reverse complement strand
CCAACGACTTCCAAGACCCCAACTTAATCATCAACTCCTTTCCCTTAACTAGGAAAGACTTCGATAAACAGGTTGATATGTTTAAGGTGTTGTCTTTGGAAAAGTTTTATAGCATCCTTGAATATGGTCAAGATCACGTTGACGACTGGCTAGTTGACTATTCAGTACATAATGAGGAAATTGATCAGGCTCTACGTAATCTTTCTATCGACTTCGCGGAATTAGAAAATGAACTTTTCAACATAAAAATACGGAATGAGATCAACGTCGCCCCAATGAGAAGCTACATTGAAGAATGGCTTGAAAGGGAATTGAAGCAGGCCGTCGACGAAAGGCAATAGGCAGTTGCCAGAATTCCAATAGTCATCGACGACATCAATGAAAAGGAATATGCTTTGTTTATCAACCCAATTATTCCACTTTTTTAAATAGAAATGTCTAGCCAAAGACTGATACCTTTCAATTTATTTATTTTTCAGATATTGCACTCTACCGTCGCCCACTTCTTCTTTCTACAGTTCTATTTCTTGTACATATTTCTCTTATGGTCTATGGGAGCCCCAATCCCATTTTATATGACAAACGCATTGAAATTTTCAGGAATATGTAACAGACTTTTATTTTTTGATATATTTCAAATAAAACTGTTTTTTATCTCCTTTTATATTTATGTCCTCATACATTTTTATCTTTCACCAGTCTATATGACAAATGCATTTAAATTTCCAGGAACTTGTAACTTATTTAATATATTTCAAACTAAACTTTTTTTTTATCTCCTTTCATATTTGTGTCATCATAAATGTTTATCTTCCACTATGCACAAATTGTATTTTGTTATATACTTTCAAAAAATAAATGGGGCTCTAGAGGCCATGTGTCATTTATTGCATGGATACCACCTATGCTTCATGTTGCTTGTCACATCTCTGCTATAGTTTCCATTTGCCTCTACTACTTTTTCCTATCCCAATTCAACCTGGTAGGAACTATGTTGCCACACAGCCTTGTTGATAGTTGAAATGCCTTTGTGCTCAAAATTATACAATTAAATGAACCTTTGAAGTATATTTTTGTCTTTCTAAACACCTTAAAACAAACACAAATGCTAATACTCTAATTAAAAAATAAATTTTTCTCTTATACAATTAATGCTTAATATTATTATAATTAAAAAAAATTTAAATAAAAAAAAAATCAATTTCCATAATATCTCCATAAGAAAGTTTGCAAGTTCAACTTGGACTCTTTCACTAGTTAACAAAAATCATCTACATATCATATCTAAAATCAATAAAACATCAAATTCAATTTTTCTTTATCTAAAATCAATAAAACATCAAATTCAATTTTTCAAAGAAAAAATGAAAAATAAAAAAAAATAAAAAACTAATTTTTGAAGAATAATTTTTCCTTCCCCATGTTGACACAAATTGACAAATGCCCATCCTTTTATTAGAATGGAAATTTTTATTTTAGAGAAATAGGAAATATTTATTAATATAGCAACAATTACTATTAAGGATATTTCATCAGCTATTGTATAGTCTTTATTGCGATGCTCAAAAGGCTATATTAGAAATAATTTACCACTAGTTGGTTGAAGTGAGTTTACATTCACTACTTTGTAGCGTATTTAGTATTCATTTATTTACAGTTTTATATAAAAAATATAAGTTTGATATCTTAGAAAGGAAATCTTTTTCATATACGCACTTTCTTTTATCTTCACTACAACTTACACTACACAAACCCCAAGAGATCACATTGATATCCACCCATCCAACATAAACATGTCTATTATCTATAATAATGGACACTATTATCTGCCAACAACAATAAGGCAAGCATTCTCCTATAGTTTTGCATAGGGCACTTTAGTTTGAGGTAATTTTTTTGAGTTTGGTGTTTTGTTTCTTATCCCCCTACTATTCTAGGGATTATTTGGCCTATGGTTTAGATGTTTGGGGGTTGTTGTTTTTTTTCACTATTGTTCTATATTTTCTATTTGGTTTGATTTGGTTGTTTGGATTGTGGTTGGTAATGTCTAAAAACTTTTTTATCTATGTTGTAATTGGTTGGTTGTTCGATGATGTTTTCCTAGTAAAATATGTGTTAAGAGGTGGAAACTAATAGAGACTATTATGAATTTAGTACTATAAAGTGTATTCATTGTTCTGTATTCATTTCTCTATAATGCATTTCATATATCACATTCATTCTTTTGAAATACTACACAATGCATTTGAGTTTGGTTGTGATGGTTTTTATTTCTTCTTTTTCTTTTCTTTTTCTTTTTATGGTTGTTTGCAATGGCTAATCAAATTTATTTACAAATAACATTGAAAATTCATAACACACCAAATTCAATTTCTACTCAAGCTTCAAAGAAAAGAAAAATAAAAAATATTTTATGAAGGACAAGTTTTCTTTTAAAGAGATCTTGACAAAAATACAAATATGAATATTCTGTTACAAAAGAAATTTTGAGTTTACACATATAGAAAAAATCTACTAACATAAGAAATATCACCACCAAAAACATCTCATAAGTTATTCATATAGATTTTATTACTATAATCAAGAATCCAGATAAAAAAATAGTTTATTTATAATCATATAACAAATAGAACAATAGATGGAAAAGTGTTTTTAGAGATCTATGATAAAGAATATCTAAAACTAGAAAGCTATTGAAATTCATTTATATACAATATTTAAAGTTCATAAAAACATCAAATCCAATTTTCTTTCAATATTCTAGAAGCAAAGATATATTTGCAAATTGAAATCATTGGATTAAGTTGTTCTTGCTTGTTTGTACATTAAGTGTAGCATTAAATTATATAACTATTGATTAATTATATATGGTTATTGATTGTAATTGTCCATTGTTTCATATAGCTTGAGAATTATTTTATACACACAATCTCTATAAATTATTTTATCTCTATTGTGATTAGTTGGAAGTATAGTGACACCTACCTTATGGAATGTATTCTTAAAAGAAATTGTTATATAATAATTGTCCATTATTTCATATAGTTAGAGAATTATTGTATCCACACATAATCTCTATAAATTATTTTATCTCTATTGTGATTAGTTGGAAGTATAGTGACATCTACTTATGGAATGTATCCTTAAAAGAAATTGTTATATAAGGAAACCATGCATTCTTTATATTGCGTTCATTGGTTTGCATTCATTTATCTATAGTGTAACACAAAGCATTTAAGTTTCATTGCTTTTATAAAGGTGATTTTTCCCTTACACAAATAACTTTTGACCTTTCCTATGCAAGAACCCCAAAAAGAGTTGGAAGTATAGTGACATCTACTTATGGAATGTATCCCGAAAAGAAATTGTTATATAAGGAAACCATGCATTCTTTATATTGCGTTCATTGGTTTGCATTCATTTATCTATAGTGTAACACAAAGCATTTAAGTTTCATTGTTTTTATAAAGGTGATTTTTCCCTTACACAAATAACTTTTGACCTTTCCTATGCAAGAACCCCAAAAAGAGTGCATAGTAATGTAACCCATTAGCATTGTAAAAACGTTTCCTATTATCTATCTTAATGAGCAATATTATCAAAAGCATAACAAATAAGAATTAAATTTTCATAGGATTTGTATACAAAAGTTTCCAAGCCAAGCTTGGACATTTGTACTATCCATGAAAGGTTAAAAGTTGTACATTCACTATTGTGCTAGCATTTATTGTACCAACCTTACTTTCTTTGTAACAAAAAAATATTGATAGGGTTGAATGGTTGCAACGGCACTAGTTTGTCTCTACTCTTAGGAAGGCAATTAACACTACTTTGCACACAAGAACTTAACCTATAATATTTATTTTCCATGTAATATTGCACAAATCATCTATGCATTATGTAATATGCATTGTGTAATTGATAGTTGAAATTATGTAATTGATAGTTGAAGAAAATGAATTTTTGAAGATAGTTGAATAAAATGAATCTTTGAAGAAAAATATTACTTTTCTAAGGACCTTAAGACAACGCCAATGCCAATACTTACTAGAAAAGTAATTCTACTTCTATAAAATTAGTCATTTTGGCCTTTACTAAAGGAAGCATGCATGACAAAATAACATATATTAACAATAGTCATGAACAAATCTAAAAGAATTTCCTCATTCTCTAGTTTAGCGATCAATGTTATCAACAAGAATGCAAAATAACAATTCAATATTCACTACATCTTCAAAGGAAAGTTTGTGAATTATCCTTTCATATTGTAAGCTATTTGTATAGAGGTAATTGTTATGCTCGAGAGTATAAATAAAAAATAGTTTCCTATAATAATATAACAAAAAAAACAATAGGGTATTTTGTCAGGGATCTATGATAAACAATTCCTAAAAATTATTGGTGTTTAAATCCACCCATATACAATATTCAAAGTCTAGAAAAAATCTAATCTAATATTGATTGAAGATTCTACAACAAAGTGTCATTTCATTAAACTAATTGAGAAATGCAAGAGATGAGGAGGTTGTTGCGGTTGGAGGAATCAGAATTGAGAATGCAATGGATAAAAGTGGCTAGTTTGGAAACAAAATTTCATATGCAAGAGGAGAAGAGAGATAAGGAAGTAGCATTGATAATGGAAGTCTCCAACAACCAAACCAACCATATTTACACTTTGTAGCAAGAAAATTTGAATATTAGGAAAATGATAGCTTATTTGATGCATTCCCAAGATCAGGTCTAGATATAGTCAACCAACTTCGTCGGATCAGTGGAAGCTCACGATGGTGTTACAATTCAACAACACAATCTGGGATAGAGTCTAAACAAAAGGAAATCAATTCATGGGGATAAAACACTGAAGATCTATTAGTTAAGTTTTATTTCTTTTAGAGTCTCATTTTTGTCAGGATCTTATGTGAGGATTTACACTAGTCAGAACTTTAGGATTTTAGCAGATAGTTTTTGTAAAATTTTAAGATAGGGATCACAACTCTCCTTTCAAGACAGAACCCTATACTTACTTTTAAAAACTATATGTACTTGATTATTGTCTAGCTAAGTTACATCCTTTTTATTAATGAAAAGATAATCGTTATTGTTTAAAAAAAAAGTGTGGGATGATCTCGATGCATGGTATATGTGTCCTCCTGGGTAGTAAATCCTAGTTTTTACTTATCCCATTAGACCTTAACTTGCTCCAGCTAGTGGTTCCTAAGTTATTGAACCCTATGGTCCAATATGTATAACGTTTTGACTGAGATAGTTCCCACTTCAGAAACCTACAATTCCTTCTAGTTAATCTTATGAGATGTATCAACTACATATTGTCTTAATTCAAATACATGAAAAACATCATGAGTTTTATGCAAGTGGGATGGTAGTTCAATATGATCAAGAATTGGTCCATTTATTTCCCTAACTTTAATGACCCTATAAAGGTGACAACTGTGTCCCATCTACAAACCAAATGGTACTTTTATTAAGCTTGATATGAATCAAAACCTTGTATCATACCTTATGACTTAAGTCAGTCCTATGTGCATCAACATAATTCTTTTATCTATCATGTGTCCTTTAATTGTTGCCTAATCTAAATCACTTATTCCTCCATCTTTTGAATCAATTTTTTCCCTACTATTATTTGGTCCTCTAACATGTCCCAAATCAATGGTGTCCTACACATCCTTCCATATAGAGATTGATATGGAGACATCTTGATTGAGCTATGCTATTTGTTATTGTAAGAAAACTCCACCAAAGGTAACTAATTTTCCCAATGAGTTTGGTAATACATAACATATATATTTAGCATGTATTCCATCACTTGATTTACTCTTTATATTTTTCCATCTATTTTAGGATGATATGTTGTACTCAAGTTCAATTGAGTCCCCAATGATGACTACAAACTTGTTCAAAACCTGAACGTAAATTGAGAGTCTTTGTCTAAGATTATATTCTTGGGAAACACGTGAAGATGAATAATCTCATGTATAAATGCTCATGCCACATCATATCCATCGTAAGCTTCTCTGACTAGAACGAAATGAGCATTTTTGGTTAGTTTATAAACTACAACCAAAATGGCATTATGCCTTTGCAATGTGAGAGGCAATCCCACAATGAAATCAATGGAATTAAATTCCCACGCGAAAATAGTAACTAATGCAGTTGTAATATTCTTATAGGTGGTGATGATCGATCTTTACATACTAACTCTCAAGGAATTTAACGATAAATTAGACTATATTTCACTTCATTCCTACCTACAAGAAAATTTTCTTCATGTCGGCATACTTCTTCTTCACACCATGATGTGCATAGTAAATTTATCTATGATATTTCTCACGGATATGTCTTCAAATATATCATTCCTCAAGCATGTGCATCCTCCCTTGAACCCAAAAAAATCCATCTACTTCAAGGACATACCCTCCAAACTTAGGCTCTAACTACCTCCCATTCTGAGGTATTGATTTAACCTTTAAATACCGACTATCACCAATAAGTTTTCCTAACACTCACTCCCTCAAATTGACCTGTAAAGGCACAAAGGATAAAATTTGTGGCCTTCTGCTCAAGGTATTGGCCACTACATTTTCCTTCCCTTCATGTACAAAATTATAAAATTGTACTCACTCATAAATTCACTCCATTACCTTTTCCTGGCTTTTATATCCCTTTGCATGAAGAGATGCTTCAAGATTTTGTGATTATTTTTTTGAAAAAATATTTTCCAAACAAGATAATTCCACCAAATACTTATATCTAGCATCATGGCTACCAACTCTAAATCATTTGTGACATAAATCTATTTCTGATGCTTCAATTTCCAAGACACCTATGCTATCACTCCCCCATATTTCATTAACAAGGGATCCAACCCTTACTTCAAGGCATCCTATAACATCTCGCTATGGTGCACTAAGCGAACTTATTCTTTGAGCACACTTGCTCACAAGTGATTTGGATTATTATTCTATTAAAACTTTTGATTTTGATTATGAGGCATTATGTGTTGATGACATGTTGTTTTACTACATTGACATAGACAAGTGCTATTGACTCGGTTTTACTGAGTGTGCAAGATTTTGGACCTCGAGGATGCAGAGGCATCGATGGAACCCCTTGGACTCCAAATCGAGTCAGGGAGTGTACCATTGGGGTTTGATTTTTGTATTGATATTAGTGCATCTGATTAGATGATATGATATGGATATGTTCTGACATGATTTGTTGATGATGCAGGTTGACGATAGCTTGCCGACCAGACTCACATGTGGAGTAAAGGGGTCATGCACGACTACCAGAGATGTTGAGGGAGAGGTGTGGACAGCAGACCTGCCACAGCCTACTAGCACTCCCGTCGTGGCTCGAACTGTAGGTTAAGGATTACCTAGTTCGAGAGGACCCACGATGTCATGAGGGTAGACTGCGACAATCTCTCACGATGATTCTAAGGGGTGCGCAATAAGGCGGGGGCCTTATTCCTTAGAGGCCCTTAGTCTCCCACAAGTTCACCTGGCGGAGTGTTGACTCCAAGGGTTATTGATGTCTGCCAAGTCAGTCAAGAGGCGAGTGGCACCCTTGGAGCACGTGGTGCGTCCTGAAGGGCATGTCGCGTAATAAAAATGGAGAGTGATGAGTGGCACCCTTGGAGCACGTAGTGCGTCCTGAAGGGCACATCGCGCAAGGGAACAAATGAGGTGAGTGGCACCCTTAGAGCACCTAGTGCGTCCTAAAGGGAACGTCGCGTTGTTATTGATAAATGAATGAACCTAGACGGCCTTAGGATGAACATTGTGATGAGAATTTTTAAAAACATTTTCCCTAATAAAATGTCGCCCTTCACAAAAATTAAGGTCTAGTCTAAATTACACTAGTGGTAAAATTTTGTCTACCTTTTAAAAAATAAAAAAATAAGTAAATAAATAACAACAATAATAATAATAATAATTAAAATAAAAACAACTTAAATAATAATTATGATCTTTGTAAAATCTTGTAACACGAAGGGAGTAAGAAATTTAAATTATTCAAAAAAAAATCTGTTGGAATTAATTGTTTTATCTTTTTGATAATTTAAAATATACTAATTAATGATAAAAGGGAAAAAGGGTTAAAATTCCACACCTGCCTTTTTGAGTTCTAATTAAAAGAGGAAAGAGGGAAAATCTAAAATTTTAGGAAACTAGGAAAAGAGGTAAACATAAAAAGGGAAAAAGGGGAACTTAAGGGAAAAAGTGAAAGGTCAAACTTAGTAAAGCATCTACCATTTAAAAGCTTTCTAATTTAAACTGAACTAGCAAATTAATAAAAATTAAAGTTATTAAAACCTGTAAGAGAATTTGGGGACACCTAGGAGTGATTCTAGGAGTAACTCTAGGTGGGTGAGGGAAATAAAGATAATTAATCAATTAAAGAAGCTAATTTATGGAGGAAGGAAGGGGATGGGTGGCACTTGTACGGAGAAGAATTTTTAGGAATTTGTTTTAAAAAAATTTAATTAAATGAGATATTAGGAAAGAAAGGAAGTTCAAAACTCTATATAATGAAGGAGGGAGAAGAATGAAGGATATTCTTATGTTTGTGTAATGTTATGCTACAGAAATAATTACTTGATTGATTTACTTGTGGGAGTTGGGATATCCAGCTCGGAGAGGAGTGGTAGCTCGGCCTTGCGAGGCGAGCTGGGAGCTAGTCGAAATATCTGGATAGTGTGTGTGGCCCCTTTGCGGCTCAGGGGGCTAAGGTGGAAGAAGAGTACCCCTAGCATTGGCTGGGAGGTACCGGTGAAGTCTCGACGATCGGAAAGTGGGAGTTACACGGAGCACGCGGACGTCACTCAAAGCGGGTGAACAGGCAACAGTACGCTTTCTTCGTTTGAATGGTAGATTGTTGTAGAATTTATGATTTGGATCTGCATGATTGTTGAGTAGGTAAACTGGTTGTCTAGTTTCATGACTAAAATTTGTATGGCCTAGCTGATTGATTGGTTGATTGATTTCCCATGACCTTCGTTTCTCGGCATGTCGTGACCGCCTTGTGGTGTTGGTTTTGACCATATTGGTTGTTTGCCTTTCGTCCCTAGCTCCTCATTCCTCGCCTAAGCAGTTGGCCAGGAGCCTGATCTATGGTCATCGCCTTAGTGTTAAAAGACCTATGGATCTCAACACCCTGCTTTTTTGTGTGAGGATGATGAGCAAAGGACAAACCTATCCATCATCTACCCCTTCTGATGGTTCTTGGCTGATTAATGGTCTTGCGCATTGTTGTGTTGTTTACCTTTGAGGTGGTTTTTCTTCCGATAGCAAACTGCTTATTGTCTTCTGCGATTGATCCCTGTGTTTTCTTAGGCTCTGATTGATACCTTACCTCTGTGTTTTATTTTGTTGACGGCGATTGATACTGTTCCTTGACTTATGTTGTACTTTTGTTACTGTTCTAATATCTGCGATTTTTCTTTGAAAGTAACCTGTGTGTTGAAAAAGAAAACATCCTTTGGTTTACCATGAAACCATTCATAAACCTCTGCGTTTTATGCAGTGAATTGCTTGGATCTCTCTTGGTCTTATGATTTATTCTCTTCTTTTTCTTATGTCTAGACTTACCAGTGGTTTTCCTTTTTAGTGAATTGTTGGATACACTCAACAATCCCTTACTTACCTATGTTTTCCATTGATCTCCTTGTGATTTACCAACTCTGTGTTGAATTCTTGTCTAACAATTTACCGTCAGTATTCTCTGTGTTCTTGAGTCAAAGGATCTATGCCTTCACTCTTCTTCCCATTGCTTTTGCATCAATAATATATGTGTTTATTTACTTCATTACCCATCTCTCTCACCAAAAAGAAACTCTGTGTTTTCTTCTCCCTCAACGATTTCATTACCCATAAGAGCATATGCGTTTGCACGATTAATCAACTACATTTTTACTAAGGAGAAACCTTTGCATTTTCCTCACTTGTCTAATATGCATTTTTTTTCCTCTTTGTCCAACAAAGGAGATTGTATCTCTGCACAATGACGATATTAAAACCCTCTGTGATTTTTCCTTGTGTTTCCTCCTCCAATAGCATTTATCCAGAGCTTGATCTCTGAGTTATCTCTTACCTTTGGTCTGCGTTTTCCACTAACAATGCAACTTGGGATCGAAAAACTTACAGCAAATGCAACCGACCTGTTTCAGAGTATTGGGAGGGAGGTGTGGGCTATATGTTTTGTGGAAGTTGAGTTCGGCCATAATGTTTTATTTTTTTCATTTTATTTTGGCCTTCGTTGGGCCTCATTCATTCTTCTATGATGACTGCGACTTGGGATCTCTCCTTTAAACCTCTGCAAATATAATTTTTCTCTGTGCCTATGCATGAGATTTTATCTCTGCGTTTCCT
The DNA here is from genome assembly GCA_032191745.1 of Picea mariana. Taxonomy (NCBI): domain Eukaryota; kingdom Viridiplantae; phylum Streptophyta; class Pinopsida; order Pinales; family Pinaceae; genus Picea; species Picea mariana. The sequence continues at coordinate 6,115 of JASDQU010249818.1, read as the reverse complement.
CCTTCTTCATTGGCAATTTTGTAGTAAGGTCCATCTCTGCATTTTTATCTCATACCTTCTCTGCGATGTTCCACCCATGCCTTATGGTTTCACATGGGGGACCTCTATGTTTTTCTTATCTTAGTTTGGCTCAACGATTTCCACTCATCGACTTGCGATTTAGCTTGGGGAGTCTCTGAGTTTAAAACTTCTGTGAAATAATGAGATCTCTCTCCCGATTGATTTAATATGCGGGTTTAATTATTATGGGATAATTAAATACTGGTAAAATTAACATGCTAAAACTACTAGCGCAAATCCCAAGAGAGAGAGAGGGAAAAGAACTGTACTTTAATGATTTAATCTTGTAGTCGAACTTTATTCTTAGATAAATAGAAATGGATTTCTGTGTATGGGGTGTTAGTTTTGGAAAATTATTAATCCTGACCTTATTATTCAAGTTTTATCCCAGTTCAAGGTGTCTCTTCATAAATCAACACGTTTACCTTTTTGTTCTTATTTTATTTTAAATGAATAAGGTGATCAAAATTTAGTAAAAATAAAACACCTCTACTAATTTATAATTTAGACATATGCCAAGACAAGAATAAATAAAAAGAAAGAATCTATATGTTTAGAAACTGAACTAGATTTATATGTCTATCTACTTAAATTTTGTCATAGATCAATATGTGCACCATATTAAGAATATCATCAAAAATGGAAAAATGAATGGAGAATTGTTGGAGTCATGGTAATGTAGCTCTTAATTCGTTTGCGCCTTGAATTAATTTGATAGTTGTATTTCGTCATGAATAAATGAGAAGCATGGTTGATTATGTAATTGTTCTCTTAGCGCTTTTAAAACCAAGTGGGTTACTCTTGTGCCATTAAGAGATGCTGACGTATGATCGAATTGTATGTTTATAATAGAATTTATGCACCATGAAATTTTAGGATGTGAGACTGATTATGTAATTTGATTACCTTGCTCCATGAATCAATTGATATTTATTTGCAGCATGATATGTATGGACAGTCATGGGTGTAGTTACTTCATCCGCCACTAAAATGTTAATTATAGTTGAATTTAATGATTGATTAATCCCGCGCCTTGAAGTAAAGTAGATGTCTGCCATTGCACCTTGAAAATAAATTAAAGTTGATTACATTGTGCACGAACTTATGTCATTTTATGATGGATTTAGTAGTCAAATTCTCTTGCACCTTGGAATTTATGTGATGTGTGATTGATTCATAGAACACTATCGCGCATTGATCATCATCGATGTTGTTGACTTAGCATATTTAGTTTTGGTCTTGATTGTGCTAGTGGGATGTAGACACCTCCTTGTTACTCAGAAAAATTGCCAGCTCTGAGACCTTAAATGGTCAAAATCAATGGGAACATGGGCTTGAGCATTGCTTATGTGTCCTGGAGGTCCTAACCATTGCAGGGTAGGATGGGCGGGTAGTCATTCTTATTCTTCGTAGGTTGAATGTCGTACACTACTTCCAGGTGCTTGATGTGCTTTTATGATTGGTCGTCATGTTATTGTGGTGTGAGTTGCCTACATTGTGTTCGTCGTCGTGTTGCGTTGTTGAGTATAATGTCATTATCACCTTCCTACACACACACAAAAAAAAAAAAAATCGAGGCTTGTTGTCGTAACGAAATGGCAGGCACGTTACACATCCATGCATACCATGAAGTATATATCCATATCATGAACTTGTAATATTGGCACACATGTTAGTAGTCTCTTAAGCTCAATGACTGTGGTGTCACATTCCTCGATCCACTCATACTTTATTCCCTTGTGCTCCAATGTAGTGATGGGTTCTTAAATGTTTGAGAACCCTTCCAATAACCTTCAATGGTACCTAGATATCCCCTTGAATATTCACACATCATGATCATTTTTCAACACTGGCCAATCCATTATGGCCTTCACCTTTTTCAAGTCCACCAATATTAATTCCCCTGAAATAATATGACCAAGATAGTGAGTCTATTTCTAAAAGAAAGAACATTTAGGAAACTTCCCATACCATTTGTGTTCTATTAACCATGAAAACACTAACCACAAGTGCTCTTCATTATCTAAACAAAGCAGTATTTTCTCAAAATAGTCTAAGAAATCTCGATGAAATTGTAGCCATTGCATACCAATAATTATATCATAAGTCCCCATGGAAGTGGCATACACTTTTTCCCTAATTAGACACACCCCTAGGTCTACAAAACACTTCTTAACACTAGGTCCCACCACTATATGTAACCCAGAATCCATCTCGACCAATTGAAAATCATCATGCGCATAAGCTACCAACCCCCATTTTTCTAATGCATATAGTAAAATGAAACTATGTATTGCACTGGGATCAAACAAGATTTTAACTTTAGCATTGTTTATCTTACCTGAAGAATCTGCCATAGTGGATTGATGTTCGGTCTAACAGTTATCATCCATCACATATATTTGGTGGTTACTACCTACCTTCGTTATCAGGGCCTTCCCTTCTATGTCCATGGTGTTGGATTGCGACTCTAGGTAGTGACACTAGTAATGAGTTATCGTGCATCCCCAACAAGCAATGTAATATCTATATGTTATACTATGGATGCCTCTAATATGACTTCCTTCCCCTATAATGCCTACTCCTAATAATAGTACCCCATGAATTCCTTAGACTCTCATGAGTCCTTGATGATGCCTAAGATGTTGCGCTTGATTCCATTGAAACACCTATCCCAACAACTCTAGGTGCATCTCTATTTCCATAAGGAGGTGGCCTAAAATTTCCTCTATTGGAGAAGTTCTAAGGGGCCTTCACTACAAACCTCAATTACTATGGAACAAATTTAAATATTGTGCCCTCTCTTGGATCCCCTTTGGTATCCAAATTTCTTATTCATAGCAGGAATTTCCAACTATTTTGACAACTAAACATGGTTTCCACATTCATACAAAGGCCTTAATAATATTATTCATCCCACACACAAAGTGATATGTCTAACATTAATCGATGTCCATGTATGAGAAATACTTTACTAGTTCAATGAATCTTATATCATATTCCTCCACTACTCCACCTCCATGAACCAAATGATGAAAGACTCTTACTTTCTACTCTTCATGGAATGAGAGAAATTACTTTCTTTGAAACCTCTCTTCAAATAATTCCCATGAGACAGTGTCTGAAGTGAGATGCAATTTTCTTTCAAGGTTTCCTCACCAATTGAAAGAATTATCTCGAAGCTAGAAGATGAATACATTGACCTTTGAGGTGGAGGCATACTCTCTTAGTGCAAATCACCTTGTCATGCTCTCAAACCATGCCTCGACACACTTCCTTGTTGTTGGGCCATGGAATTGTCATCATTTTACATCATCTTTCCCTATTTTTAATCCCTTCTTTCCCATAACCTCAAGTTGATGCTTATTAATCCATTTTAATTCTTATATGTGGGATTTAGAACCAAGGTGTTTTCCATTGCATTTATTTACTATGCATGTATCTTTAAAAAAGTGGTTTAGTTTGTAATTGTTGCAGAACCAGTTGTCACTGCTATTACTCCTACAACTAAATATTCATAATACATGGGTTCCCGAGATTTCTTGCACGAGGATTTATTGAGTCAAAATATGCTTATCCTCAAAACATATCAACAACCTAGATTGTACATTTTGAGAAATCAAGTTTTCACGATTTGTTGCAACTCGTTGCAACTCCTGGTTGTTGTTACTCCAGTTCATTGTTACTCCTATGTCATCATTGTTGTTACTCTTATAACTAAATATTTATGAAGTGGGTCCTTGAGAATTTTCAAATAAGGTATTATTAAGGCAATATAAGTCTATCCTCAAAATATCTCAACAACCTAGATCGTCCTTTTTTAGAAATCAAGTTTTCACGATTTGTTGCAACTTGTCACTACTCCCATGTTGCAACTCTAAATAGTGTCGCAACTCTTGTGTTGAAACTATGAACAGTTTCGTAAATCATCCAAGGAACCTTGAGCCGTCGGAACCGTGAGCCAAAACTGAAAACCTTGAGTGGTCGGATCCGTGAGCCATGATGTCACATATTTTTCATTTATGGATTTATGCAACAATAATATTAGTCCAAGAAAATCAAATATATGGAAATAATTTTGCAATTCCAAGACAAAATATTGGTTTGAGTGGTTGACCAAGAATCTTGAAATTCTTGGGCAAAAGATCTTTGAGCTATTTATTCTTTGCTAATTGTTAGCAAAAGATCTTGGAATTCTTGGGAAAGATATCTTGAAGTTATTTATTATTTGCTAATTATTAGCAAAAGATCTTGGAAGTTATTTATTATTTGTTAATTGTTCGCAAAAGATCTTGAAAGTTATTTATTAATTGTTAATTGTTAGCAAGGATCATGGAAACTATTCATTATTTAGAAAATTATTGTAACCATTGTCGATTTATTAAATTCATAAGTGGATTTATTTAGATATTTGTTATTTCTAGTTTCCATTGAATTGATGTATAAAAGAGAGCACAATTTCCATTATTCGAGGAGGACTCTTAGAGCAATGTCTCCATGACAATGGAATAATTCACTGAGTTTTTATTTTATAGTTTTATAATTTCCTTAGTGTGTGATTTAATTAATTCATTTCGTTTTTATTTTATAGTTTTATGATTTCCTTAATGTGTGATTTAATTAATTCATTTGAGTTTTCATTTTAATTATGGTTTTATAATTTCCTCACTCTGTGATTTAATTAATTCATTTGATTTATTTTCTTTGCATGTTTGTAATAGATTGATTTTTTTATTATCTTAATTAATTTAATTAATTTATGAAATGAGTGCTAAAGTAGAATAAATACCAGCACTATGTTCTATGGAAGGAGGGCCCACTCCACTAGAACAGAGTGTCGTGTAGCTTAGATGGTTGCTTGATTTCTTGTAAATTCAAGTAGGATTTATTTTATTTTATTTCATAACTAATTTCTTGATTCAATCTGTTCATGTAATTAGATTACTCGTGTGAGGTTGTGTTTGTTTATGCAATCGAGTATTCATGTTGGATTTCATTCATTTATTTGTTTCTAATAAATACATTTTAGATTGGGTTGCATTTGTTTATGTCGTTGAATAATTGTGCTTGATGAAATGACTATATTTGTTGGTTTGAGTAATGAGATGGATCATCTTGGTAAGGATTAGGCTCTGATTTCGAGGACTTAGTTAATTTATTTTTCAGCAAGTAGTTAATCAATTTCTTTCAGCACGTGTGATTCATTTTCAACAAGTGTGGTGTGAATTTCAATTTCTGCAAAAGTAATTTAGAGTTTCAATTCTACAATCAGTTTACCAATACCTGTAAGTGGTTGAAAGAAGGAAGCTGAGGATCCCACCACATCTTGAGTGATTTAATTTCTTGTCGATATGATTTCATTTTTGCAAAGCATGTTTCTATTTCTACAAGTGTGAATTTCTGTAGAACCCTGGCATAGATTGAGAATTGTTTATACTCTGACCATTAAGGTAATCATTGAAACTATGACTACAACACATAGAAAGAATAGTTTATATTTCATATACAGTGCATGACACTTCACAAGTTCCATAAAAGCCCCAGATTGATAATTAAATGTACAGTCTTTCTAACTATCTTCTTGAGAAATTAAAGAGGTGATTAAAATACCCAGCACCTGCACGCCCCCCAGAAAACTCTAAGAGCCTAATTTTTTAAAGTTCCCTAGTAATTTCCTCTAGAAGAGGTTCTTTCTCTGAGTTTCTTGACCCTTTTGGGTTACCCTCCCTCAATGGTTTGGGATTTTTATCCACAACCATTGTTGGGAATCCTTTTAGTGTTTCATGGATAGCCTCAAGAGAGCATAGGATGAGAGTTGTCTCAAGAAATGGTGGTGATAGTGCCGACATCGATAGCCCTTGTAGCAAAATTCCTTGACATTGATTTCCATGCATCCTAACCATCATCATTCTTTAATTCCCTGATTCTACATCACAACTCAGGGTTCATCTATGTGTGTGTGTGTGTGTGTGTGTGTGTGTGTGTGTGTGTGTGTGTGTGTGTGCGTGCGTGCACGCGTGTGCGCGCGCGTGTGCGCGTGTGCACACACTTGTAT
>JASDQU010249816.1:0-16398 GCA_032191745.1 Picea mariana | reverse complement strand
TTCTGCATTTACTTCACCATCATATATGGGCAACTCAAATTTTACATCAAGTTTTAACAATGGCATTTCATGTTTATTCTTATGAACATTTTTCTTTCCACTAGATTTAGAACTTGAACTTGAAGAAAAAGATGGAGAAGAAGGAGGTGTTGATGGAGGTGAAGGAGGAATCTGAGGATGGTCCTCTTCCTCTTCACTTTTTCCCTTTGAAGAATCACCCAAAACTGGTCACTTCCATTCCAAGTAATCTTCGTACAAGACTTTCACCATCTCCGGCATAGCAAGGAATGTTTTCCGGAATTCTTTCTCATCTTGAGAAATCCCTTCTTCCGATGCCATCTTCTTGCTGTGAGAAGCTCTTTTTCTCAATCCAATTAATGGATTCTCTGCAACAAGCTCGCCTTCACCACGCTGTAGATTTTCCCTGGTTAACATGCGAAACTCAAATCCAAACGTCAACTAGCTCTGATACCACTTGATCCGCCAGATCTTTTAATGACTATGGTTGAGTTTAATTTTGCATGCATTAATTAACCATTTGAGAAAACTTAGTAAAGAATGAGGAAAGAAGAGGAATTATGGCAGACATATATACATTTGTAGAGCTGAAATGAAAGAATAAATAGAAAACCATAACACGCAGATTGATAATGGAGTTCGGCACAACTTTGCCTACGTCTCCGGGCCTTTTTCTTTGTGGGGGAGGCTTCTTTATTTCTGTTCAAATTCTCAAAAGTACATCGCTGCAATGCCAAATGGATACAAGACTGATCTGTTCATGTTCTTCTAGATCTCTAGAACCATGCAAAGAAAACGTCACGCAAAACAGACGTCTGGAGCTCCCAGAAATGATCCGACAACGTCTCCTCCTCAAAAGCTTCTTTGCCTCAAAATGACTTTGGCTTGGCTTCTCCTCAACATTATTCTGCTTTGAATGCCCCCAAAGCTATCCCCATGACCTCAAACAAGCCTTGGTTATATAGCTTGGAAGTTGGTTGCTCATCTCCAACTTCCTCCAAGAAGTTAGGCTCCAAAACTACCCAATAACTCCCAAAAATGGAGTAAATACATTAAAAATGGGCTTAATTAATAACTAAAACTCAAAATTTAGTTATAAACCCACTTTCTAACCATAGTATAGTTGAAATTCGGGCCTAGCCCCCGAGCCTTGGGCGCACGCTCCTTGGCATGGTCATATGGGTTCATATGGCCAAGCGCTAGCCCAAAGGGCTAAGCGCTGGCCCCTCTCCATACAATACTTTGCAATATGTGTTATAATGTGGGTTTTACAACATAAGAAATAATTTGGTGTATTGGCAAAGACCATTTCTTAAGGTGTTGGGCTTGGTGGTGGTCATGGGTTCAAATCCCATGGACCCCAAAACAATTTTTTTAACATGCCACTTCAACTAATGACTGGGTGCCACGTGGCTGCCCATGACTGGGCCACGTGGCATCTCCCCATTTGCCAGATTAATGCCACTTGTATGTTGTAAAACCCACATTATAACATATATTGCAAAGTATTGTATGGAGAGGGGCCAGCGCTTAGCCCTTTGGGCTAGCGCTTGGCTTAGTGGATTCCAGAAGAAAGGGTTCAAGTCTTTCTTCTGGAATCCACTNAAAACCCACATTATAACATATATTGCAAAGTATTGTATGGAGAGGGGCCAGCGCTTAGCCCTTTGGGCTAGCGCTTGGCCATATGAACCCATATGACCATGCCAAGGAGCGCGCGCCCAAGGCTCGGGGGCTAGGCCCGGTTTTCAACTATATTATGGTTAGAAAGTGGGTTTATAACTAAATTTTGAGTATTGGAAAATACCATTTCTTAAGGTGTTGGGCTTGGTGGTGGTCATGGGTTCAAATCCCATGGACCCCAAAACAATTTTTTTAACATGCCACTTCAACTAATGACTGGGTGCCACGTGGCTGCCCATGACTGGGCCACGTGGCATCTCCCCATTTGCCAGATTAATGCCACTTGTCAGTTATTGACTGGTCCAGTTGCCTGCCACATGTCTGCCCTGTCAGCGAACATGCCCAATCACGATCAGCTAGAGAGTGCCACGTCATATCCTGCACAGTCAGCATGATGATGTCATCAATGTTGAATTTTTTACCAGTTGACCTTTGACTTTTTACCTATTTGGGCTTCCAATCAGAACGCGATAACTTCTACATACGGAGCCTGTTTGACAAAGTAAATATACCGCCGGAATCGGGAAGATGAGACGGACGCAATGACATTATTTTCGTCGGATTATGAGCACTTTTATTTTTGAGCATTTTTCAAGTCTTGTCAGGCTTCTGGATCCGATTTCGGATCATATGGTCATATGTAAATGGTTTGAAGATAGCACCTCATAAAGATTTAATTCAACAAAGAGTTAACACGAGAATAATACAGAGAATTGATAAAGGATCAAAATATGATCTGTTTTTGAATTGAGAACACAATAGAAGCATGAGTACGATATAATGAGTCGATACATGTCTGTGATCAACTCATGAAGACAAAATAACCGACACACAGTCATGATTAAAAAAAATAGTTAATTCATATAAAAAGGAAAACTGATATTAATTAAAGAATAATATTATCACTTACATGAAAAGGTACCTGCAAATTTAATTGACAATTTTTGTATGATATGTATAGTTCTAACAAGATGGTTGCTTGCAGGTTTATCAGGATTAGAGGTATAACCAGCTCAATTCGAGAATAGGATAATATGTTAGGATCATGGAGGCATGACTTTGCTTACAAAATTTGGATGACGTACTACAAAAGAAAGAATCCTCACATGGGTCATGAAGCATAGGAGTTCTAGGGAAGGATTTGTTAGTTATGACTTATCTAATGTCTAAAAGCTTAAATCAGAGTTCACAATGGAAGCAAGATGTCAATGCAAAGGAATTGGAATTCTCTCTCACTTCAAAAGTGGCACTAAATGAAAATGGATTTCCATTAGGGAATGGTACTAAGTGGGAAAGAATGGCCAGGTGGAACGTGGATGGAAAAGCGTTTAGACCCAGGGAACCATAGTGCAGATGAGAAGAATGGGAGCACACAAGGCATCAAGGATGTAAAGGAATTCAAGGAAAACCAACTAAAACAAAAATAGATAAATAAATAAGTGAATTGAAACAAAAATGCACTAGGGTGCATGAAGCATACAATGAAGTTAAATTGCATATGCATTAGTAGGTATGTTAACAGTAAATTCTTGGTGCATATGGATGTGTAATTTTTCATATGTACATGCTTGGATATGCATATAACATGTTGGTGAATTTAGAATAGTCTGTTATTATGAAATAATGTTTGATTATAACTAAAGGATGGATTATGTATTCGAGAAAAATGATACATCAGGGTTAAATATGTGGATGTTGTTGTTGCTTATAATTTCCATTGAGGTGAAGACCCATGAGGATGGCAAGAATGGTGATCAAAATGATGAAGGGGGAAGTCTGTGAGCTTCTACAAATATCAGTTGGTCAAACAACATCAAGTAGGTTGGTAACAACCAGACAGGTATGCATTTAGTTTTTGTTGATGCATACATGTTGAAGGGGATCGAGGTAAGGGTTCCCTCAGTTAATTTTCAGTATTTAAATTAATATGTAATGGCCAAAGGCCTAGAGTGTGTAAGTGTTGTTGATGCTAGAATGCACTTAGATAAAATGTCAGTTGCATATTATGTTATGATTGGTTATGGGATCATAACCAGGTTAATTCAGGAGACATACTCCTTATATAACAATGAATGCCAATAATTTGGTCATGTATGAGACTAGGACATGGTTGGATATGGCAAGGTATGGATATGGGAAGGTTATGAGCCACACAGGTACTAAAAGATTCCTACCTTTAAATAAAACTTGGACTGCAACCTTTTTGCTAACACTAATGAACACCACAAAGTTATATTCTTGGTGTAGTGTTCAGGGTGAAAAGGAAGACATCCAATTAATTGGGAAGACAATAGGAAGTGTGTGGAGAATGTGGCAACACATTGGCCAGAATCCCAACTTATGGATGGTGAGATACATGACTGAGATAAAGAGAATTATGTAATCCAATGCAAGGTGCACTGATTAATTATGCATTGAGGATTACACTCATGCATAATAAGTGACATAATTGTATACTAAATGCAATGATTGAATGTGCTTTATAAGTACATGCATATATATTATTGCATGTAAATAATTGTTACTAACAACTGAAATGTTGTTAACTCATGAAGTTGAGGACATTTCAGGGAGGGTTAGACATGAGCATTGACTACATGAAATTTTCTTGCTCAGAAAAAGAAGTAATGAACTTACAGATATTACTGTGAACATGCATATGCATAGAATGTCAAGTCATTCTATTTCATTAAAATGTTTGGTGATTGTGATTGAATTACTAGGTGCAGGAAATTCTAAGATCACTGCATAAGATTTTGTACATATTGCAATTGAATTATGATGTATAGGAAATACTGACAATTGTTGGCAGTATGCAAGATGAAACATTACAGAAAAAAATGGTATGCAGTTTGGTGCCTGTGAAAAACCACAAGGATGGATGCATTCTTAATATGGCAACAACCAAGAAGAATTATGAAATGGAATTTCATGTTTTGGGGAAAAAGTTGAATTCCTTTTTGAACTAAGTTGGAGTTCCTAAATGAATTCTTTTATGTTTTCTCATGATAACTACATGTGGGTGATGCAGATGAGATGATGTTGATTAAATCTAGAATGTTGACTAAAAAGAGTAGCCAAGGGAAGATGTTGACTGGAAATCTCTGAGGGAAGTTGGAACTTTGGGAGCCATGATGCTCTGAGACTTCTTGAGTCGACTTGTTGTTGAAGCCCAAGGAAAAGGAGGTGTAGCAGCCGATGGACTATGTGACAGTGAAGGTGTACACTCCTGGGGTGGGACAAGCATGTGGGGAAGGAGAGACCGTTGGTTGGAGTGATACTAAGGTTTGGTACCTTGGTCTAGACCATGTTGATGTGGAAGGTCTTCTCAATCAAAAGACAAGTACAATTGTCTATTTATTGTATGTTGTGTATCTTGTATACAAGTTGTAATGTTATTAGAATTGCATGTATATACATATATATACATTGAATATATTCTTGCATTACCTGCATCCATGACTGTACACAATGTGTTTCATGTTTCATTACATAAGAAATATATACCCAATGCTAATCCTGTTATTGATTGGAATGTGATTCAGGTGGAGCAAGAAGGCATCTTGCAAGTGCATCCGGTGCACATATTGGACCAAAAGAGAAAACAACTCCAGAATCGAGCCATAGGACTTGTAAAGGTCCAGTGGACCTGGTACGGTCCCGAGGATGCGACATGGGAGCATGAGGATGCTATGTGGGCAGAATACCCATATCTTTTTAAAGATTTTGGAAATCTTGTTGATGCTGTGTAAAGAGTTGCACTGAGGATAGTGAAAAAACAAGGGGAGGGGATTGTAATACCCCAAGGACGTGCCCCAGTTGTATTATGTATTGTAAACATGTTTTGTAGGATGGTGAGCCGAGTTATAATAAGCTAGGCGGCTTATTTGGTGATTAGGACATAGAGATTAGGTGTTATAGGCCAGGAACCTGATTTTGTATATGTAATTATGCAGATCATTAATAAAATATAAACATCGTTGCATGCAGACTGACCACAAAGAAATATTGATGGGGGACTAAGCTTCCACATGGTTGGGTAAGGGAGGAGGCTAAGTGTGTGGGCCTAGGGGCTAATCTAGGGGGATTATCTCAAAAGGGGATAATAATTTATTATTATTTCTTGAAGGCTAAGGTGGACATGTTGAGTGTTGTCCTAAGTTCCTGTAAAGGGAACATATGCAAAATGGAGTTCATGCAACTCCAGGAAGACAGGTGTCGACCTGGGTGCATGCAGTTAAAAGATGAAGAGTCATCTTTGTTGGGGGTTGGAGGGGTCATTCTTCCATCCTCCACCTAAGTCACTTTTCCATTCCCCATCCTTCTTGAATTCCATTTATCTTTTCGATCGACCTCTACGTTGATTCCTTTTCACACACCCTGAAACCAGTGGCAAAATCGTGGACTGAGTCATGTCTCTTGTGAAGTTCGAGCACCCTGTAAATGTCTGAACCATTTTTCCTCTGCGTCTGCCTCTGCATACCCACGCACAGTGAGAACCCGTGGACTGAGCCATGTCTTCTATGAAGCCCAAGCATCTCGTATTTGTCTGTGTCATGTTGTGTCACAACTGTTGGCTGTTGTGGCCACATAGATCCTTGATTGAGTGTGGCTTGCTACCAATGTCTGTTCCTTGTAGAGATGATTTCGTATCTTACTGTTTTGGGTTGCTGCCTTCTGTTTTCCTGAGTGGTATTGACCAGTGGTTGTTGTCCTCACCTTGGGGGAATTGAGTTGAAACTAATTGAAGAAGCTAGTTTTCAGGCCCGTGGTTGAAGAGGCAGGTTGTCAGGCCTGTGAGAAGTTATCTTTAGGTGAGAGAGTTTGCTGGGAAGTGGTTTTCTCCTAGAGAGAGTCCAACACCAGCTACGGAGCTCTGAGAATTCCGGTCTGACTTGTTGTTGAATCCCAAGGCAAGGGAGGTGAAGCATCTGATGGACTGTGTGACAGTGAAGGTGTATACTCCTGGGGTGGGAAAAGCATGTGGGGAATAAGATTCCATGAGTAGTGGGTGTAAGAAGGCTCCTGGAGAGAATCCTTCTAGTTGCACTGTGCAGTTTCTTGTAACCTCAGCCTAGTCCAGGATTCCCTTGCCTTGGGTGGAGCTTAGTCCCATATCAGGGGTGACACACTGCTGAGTGTGATGAGAAGCGTGGTCTATGGATGGGAGGTTCATGGAAGGTCTACACGTAGTTTGTGGTGTTACTCCAATTGAAAAGATAAGTATCAGTCTATGCTTAATTTATATGTTATGCATGTCAGTGATGCTTGAATGTTATCATGTATTATGTTGCGTATATGAAATACTGCTAATTCCATTGATTCTATATGGTAGCAGTAATTCTATGATTATTTTATTTTTTTATTTTATTTTTTATTTTTATTTTTATGACCGACGGAATCGGTAACTGGGCTGGTCTCGTTCTCGCGTGACACGAGGTCAATTCCGACCGCTACCACTATAACCTCCAGGTGCCATACGTATGCCCCTTCCGCAGGCACGGGTAAGTCGGGGGGATTTGAACTTGGAACCTCATCGAACATAACACTTCATATCACGACAATTGCCAATTGAACTACCCCCCGGGGGCTAATTCTATGATTATTTTGATTAAGTGTTTTAATTCGATTAAAATGCATATATTATATAAGTGTATATTCTGCAGTGGTAGCATTACTCGGTCTCTGTGTTGACTAGGGATGCTACAGTTTGGTATCAGAGCTAAGTGAAGTGTCTGAGTGGTGGCATTTCCTAGACTGTTGGTGGCTCAAGATGTTATAAATTGGTATCATAACTAAGTGAAGTGTCTGAGTGGTGGCATTTCCCGACCTATTGGTGGTTGGGGATGTTACATTATGGAAATCACACCACTTCTCGGTATCTTTTTTTGTATTTCTGGTGTCCTTATTTGCATGTGGTTTGGACTGGTTTTCCTAATACTGCCCAATTTTTATCTGTCCTTTGTTATGTGGGTTGGGGCCGCCCCTTCCTGAATTTTGCTGTGCGGGGTTCCCAGGCCCAAATTGTCGCGTCTTTTGTTTGATATTTTGCTCAATTTTGATGACATATCGGTAGGTCGTGCCCAAGGATGAGATGTACAGAAGTTCCATTTCAGTCTGGATGTATCTATGCAGAGCAACATGATACTTTAGCACTAGATTTCGCTCTGAATCTTTGATACCCATCTTGGTGTGCAAGGTATGGAAGATATTTGTGAACTTTGGCACTGCTTGGTCTCTTTCTTGCCACAGTGTGGTCCATTTGGTATACAAGTCGTCATAGCTTTCGGCAGGGTAGTATTGTTCCTTAATAGTATCCCTGAAGGATTCCCAGGTGGCCGCGACTATAAATAATGAGGGTTCCTTTCTTTCCTTTTGCTCACAAAATATTTCCCACCAATCTTTGACATGGGGAACGACTTTGAGGAGTGAAAAAGTAATATTTTCTCTATTCGAAAATTTATGGACAAAAAAATACCCTTCTAGTAGATTNATAGGAATATCAAAGTTTATTTGTACCTTGAAGGGGGAGGCGCCTCCGGTTGAGGAAGATGGGTCGCCTGTTGGTAGCTGTCAAAGGATTTGCGCGAAACTATCCATCTTCGCATTCCTCTGTTGCGTGAGGGATTCCTCAAGCAAAATTTTGAAAGGATCTCCTGTCCCGTCATATTTATTTTGAAAGGAAAGTCCTACTAACTCGGTCATAATATTTGGAGAGGTCAAGTTTAATAAATTCCATAGGTTTAATGGATTTTTTGGTCAATTGAATGGCTTCCTGGGCCACCACAACCGCATCGTGAATTTGTATGTGTTGGAGGAACCCAAATTTCTCTTAAAACTAATGTTGGAAAGGAGATAATTTATCCATTTAGTGATTACTTTCGAAATGATTTTATATATAACGTTACAACACAAAATCGATCGATAGTCCCCCAAAAATCCCCCATCTTTATTTTTCAGGATTAACACTATAAACGTAGAGTTAATGGATCATAGTATTTTTCAAAATCTTTGGGTTTCCTTAACTACCCTGAGCAAGTCGTTCTTAATGAGGTCATAGAACCCCACATAGAATTCTATAGTAAATCCATCAGTCCTATGAATTTTTCCTTTTTGCATTGAGAAGAGAGATGCTTGAACCTCTGCTCCAGTTACCTCCTCGCACAAGGAGTAGTTCATCTCCTCTATGAAAACCACATGGAATTTGGATATGACCTGAAGAATTTTGTGAATGGGGCATCCCATTGGTTCCTGAAAAAGAGACTGAAAGAAACAAACCCCATAGTCTCCCTTATCCTCAAAAGTAATAACCTTGGATCCATCCTCCTTCTGAATATCCCAAATTGTGTTAACATTTCTATGGAAGTTGGCAAACTGATGAAATAATTTTGTATCATTTTCTCCCTCCTTTAGCCACAAGGATCTACTTTCCAGCCTCCAGGTCTGTTCATGTTTCTCCAAAATCTCATGTCTCAAAACTTCAGCCTCCTTTAGCTAAGGATCCATGGTGTTGAGAAGTTTTGGTGGCTTAAGCCTCATCATAGAAGTTATGTGTCACTTCCTTTACAGATTTCGATAAAGAAAAGAAAATGTTGAGTAACCACATTTAGATCAAGATACATACTATGACATCAATAATATAGAGCATAGATATAGTTTGGAGTGTAGATCACTTCATGCAGGTGGCCCTCTCCTTTTGGAAATAAATTTCTCAAAATGTTCATGGCTCCATATTCAATCTCTCATATTTATAGCCACATCCTTTATTTACAATGTAGTTGTGCCTATGGCTCCATTCTCATATATAGAAAAGATACATTCTCTACATAAAATACACAAACCTATGGCTTCACTAAATATCAACTCAAGATGTCAATTATGCTTAGATCAAATCGTGATTGCGTGCCTTGAATTTGGCTAGCACAAGTCTCTTCATCATAGAATCGTGTCCCTCCTCCATACTTAGATATGAACACTCAATTGTGGATGTTGTTATCAAATCCAAGGTAATTTTGTTTGGGAGATAATTGTCTGTAGTTTGAGAAACTCTCATGATCCAATTGAATGGTTTCATAAAAAACATTTCTTTTGTTAGCATTGTCTTACAGGCAATTGATATAATAACAATGCTTATACTCCTTCGATAATCAAAATTTGTTGTAAGGAGAGGATTTGAATCACATATATTTGAGTTTTTAATTTATTTTAAGAGCTCATTAAAGGCCTAGTGTATGGAAAGATAATTATTGATGGAAGGATTGGAACCTTTGGACAAATTGTGTTTTTTTTGTAAATCAAAAAAATTCCTAGAAATTAGGCGCTAAGTATCATTTTAGCATGCATGTTCTTTTCCTTTGCATTCAAGATTATGTATAGATAAGTCATGATTAGTGATATTGTAAGATGATTGGTCGATAGTGATGATCTACCCATGGTGAGGGAATGATATTATTCAAGACACTAAGACACAATGGATGTCATTGCATGTGATAATCTTCATCCAGGTAAAATATTAGATTCTAAAGCAACATAAACGACTTTGACTTCTATTGACACAATTTCACCCCCCAATTCAACTGGGAAGTATGAAATGTTTCCATAGGGTTTAAATAATTAAAATTGAACAAACTCGAGACAACCTAAGGCTGTCCAATATGACAAGGAAATGACCTAAGAACAAGCCCCTTCATCCATTGCACACCTAAAAATATTCATGCTACGTGAAGATACTTGGATCTGAAAAATGACATAGTGGGGAAGCTTGGTCTTAGACTAGTCTAGGTCAAAACTTATTACACAAGAATCATAACGTTTGATCCATCCAATATGTTAGTGACTAATCTTGTCATGTGCTGGTGAATTGTGGTTTTGGCCTAGGTTTGTGATTTTTGCCTGTCTTTTCCCCTTTTTACAGACCTGATCATAGTTTTCTCCTCCCGGCATATACTTTTCTTTGTTTGCCTTCATCCTTTTGATCGACTGGTTTTCCTTGTCAAAGTTTTCTTGTGAGATATCGGCCCTAATCTTTTCTTTTTTCCTAAGGTCGATTATTTCTCTCTTCGCCTCTGTCCCTGAGCCTTCATGTTTCCCAAGTCCCAGCCATGCCGTCCAAGTGTTCATTGCTACAGGCTGCAACACTGAAAGAGGTCTAGTATGGCAACAAAAGAAAGTGAGCATGGGAATCGGGAGTTCAAATGCTGTGAGATTATGCAACAAGGATCGCGAAATCCCAATTCACAAAAGGAAAGATTTGGGCCATCCAATCATGAGGAGCCAAGAGCCATGGATATAACATCAAAAATTTAGGAGGATCGAGAATCGTGAGTTCAGGGTTCTCGTCGATAAGTGAATCCATAGCCCGAAACCCTGAAACACGAAATCCCGATTTCGCGGTTTCGAAAATAGAAGGTTTCATAGGAGGTAGGTCTGGAAAGGGAGCTAGCTCTCATTGCATAGTTGGAATTTCATATTTTCAGGGAAGGAATTGTGGCCATCCATTTTGAAGCAAGATTGACCTATCGATCTCAGCAGTCGTTTCGCGATTTCGGGCATCGCGATATTAGAGCCAAGATGGAGTGAAAACTCCAGAGAAGCTAAGCCCTGAAATATCATGTGGGATAAGCACAAGGTCATGGCCTGCGGTCTCATGGGATGATGGGAAGGATCTACACAAAAGAATAGAGCGTCTGAGTTGGTTACGGAAAAGAGAGTTGCGTGGCCTCGAGGCACCAGGATTGACTGAAGGGGATTGTGAGTTCACCTGGAATGTTCATGGGCATCAGGCCTCATGTTGATCCTAATAAAAGAAGTTAATGAAACTGAAGAAGGTGGTTGAAACCTAATTTCAACCATAAATAGAAAGCACGAAGGGACGGCTATGGTGGTTGGATGACAACCCAGATCTCCTCCGAAAATGGGTTTCCTGCAAAGCCCATACTGGCTTAAATTTGCATCTGACAGAGGAGAACAAGGACAATATGACAAAAGAAGAAGAAACACGAAGCTTTGAATGCAGTAGTTAGATTGCGTCCCTAGAAGACGTTAAAAGTTCCAGATATATATACTCAGTTTTTATATTTTGAAAGGGGGGATGGTAGAGCACGGCTCCCGAATTGAAAATTTTTAATGAACACTCTGTTTCTTTGGTTATGTATCTATATCTGAGATTTATTGTTTAATATAGGTCATCTTCTCTTCATTTATTTGTAACAATTGTGTTAAAACACTCAGGCATGGGTGAACCAGTCGAGGGTAGTTACGTTTCTGTGATGTACGTTTGATCACAATAACATCGCCACCAGTTTTAATCAGTTTCTCATGTTTCCTTTTCCCTCTGATGCTGAGAGCTCGATCATGGATGTTCCAGTCAAGTTGTTGTGACTGCTTTGCAATGTATGCTCGATTGCAGAGTCGTTATAAAATTTTCTATTCTCTGGAGTTGTGAATTCGAGAAGATCTTGAGTTTGAAGCTCTTCCCCCTACTCACCCTATACTACAACCTACTGATTGAAGTTAGACCAAGACCTCACCTATTTGAGCATACCATCCTATTTTTCTGAGTTAAATGATACTTTCTTGAGAATGCGCCTCATTTGACTCCCTTTTCTTACCAACCCGTGACATAAAACTCTGATGGGTATCAGGCTTGCCTCTACTGCAATCTAAGGGTGACTTCTGGTGCTAACATTTCTGGCTCCGTTTTTGGGGAAGTAATTGAAGATTTTCCCTGGGATTGAATGACAAAGCTTACTGGTTATAAAGGTGCATCAAAACTTAGTACATCAAGATTTCAATTGTGCACCTGGCGACTCCGCTGGGGAATCCATTAAAAACGACTCCACTATTTCAGCCATGGCTTCCAGAAGCAGACACATGAGGTCCACTCCACAACTACCGTTAGCGAATCCTCAAGTTGACCTAGAGAAAATTATCAAAAAGGGAAAGACCCTTCAAGAAGGTACTTCTACTACTGAACCAAGTATTTCTGATGATTTTCATTGCCTTCCTATAGGAACTCCGATATCTTCTTCTCATTTTCCCATTACACAGTCTGTTGGAGTTTCCCAAAGTTTAAAGTTTGGGAGTGTTCCTGTTGAGTTTTCCCCTCCTGGTCCGGGATTGGAGGGAGAAATCCTTGTCACTCCTCTCTCCCATGAAATTGTACCGTGGTTTAGACCCAACCCCTCAGAAGATTGTCCTACCCTGAGCTTTACTACTCCTCCTCTGTTTACTATTGCTGCTACTACAAAAAGCGAAGCTTCTTTTCCTTCAAGACTTGTAGCCTTTTCTCCAAATCCTCTGTTGTTTCCCTTTCCTCCCAGAAACACACCCTCAGTCTCCCCTGTTCAAACCCCTTCCCCTCCTTATTCTCCTCCACCTATCATCCCTATGGCGGGAGATAATACCCCTAGAAACAGAATGGATGCCATAGTGGCTGCTAGATACACCCCTCTTGTCCTACCCCAACCCATGAATTCTCTCCCTGCTGGAGATTACCTAAAGTATATGCCCAAATTCACTAGGGAGCGAGACATAACTGCTGAAGAACACCTTGTTTCCTTCTACAATTATGCAGACAACCTTAATATTGAAAACAAAGATGTCTGGATGAGAGTATTTGTCTAGAGCTTTGATGTTGAAGTTAGCAAGTGGTTTAGAGGATTGACGTCTAGATCCATTGCTCGGATAGAGGCTTTGGATGATGTTTTCCTGAGACAGTGGGGGGATAAAAAATACTTCATGTATTATATCATAGAGTTTGGATCCCTGAAGAGAAAGGAAGGAGAATTTGTCTCTGACTTCTCCAAAAGATTCAACAAAAATGTACAATAAGATCCCCTCTGAGATAAAGCCTACAAAAGCTTCCGCTAAAATCACTTATGCTAGCGCTTTTGACACTGATTTCTGCCTCCTACTCAGAGAGAGACAAGCCACTTCCCTATCTCATATGGAAGATGTGGCTGTGGATATAATGTAACGTATTAGTAGTTGACCGACTCAGGAATAAGGCTAATGCAGATAGACGAAATGGACAATATGAAGCCTCAACCTTTGTTTCCTCTACGCCTCACCCTTAAGTAGATGAATTGACCAAAATGGTAAAATCTCTTTCTTCAGAAATGGAGAAGATAAAATTTGAGGGGAAGCAAAATTATAAGAATGCCCAAAATGTTGATAAAAAAGGCAACTTCAGGAGGTTGAAAAACAATGTTCCTCATATTATGCCAATGGAACAAAGGAGTAGAGATAGAGATGATCAGAAGATCCAAACCCCTCTCCAAAACAACCTTGTTACTGATGAGGAAATGGAAGAAGAAGAGCTTGAACCTGAAATTCATTTTATTGGAGACACCTCCCCATTTCCCCATTTGACTCAATCTGCATACGAAGAGTCCCTCATAGATAGTCAAATAAATGAGCTTATCAAGGGTGAGAAGGCCAATACTACTCCTAGAAAATACAACCTCCGGTCCAAGAGGAAAATAGAGGAGTCTGACATCCCTTCTCAGCCTCCCAGAGTAGAGAATCTTTCTAAGCATGCAACAAATACCGGCAAGGAAACGAAAGCTCAAAATCCCTCACCAATAGCCAAATGCCTTGTCCCAGAGGTGAGAGAAATTCTAAAACCCCTTTCTTCCTTTAACTTTGAGCATGAAATCCAGAAGATCAAAATTCTCATGCCCCTTTCAAAGCTGGTCAAGCATGAAGATTTCAAAAAATTCCTCTCTAGACTGTTGCAGCTCGAGCCATCCTGCCATTCCACAAACTCGGTAAATCTCCAAGAGGAAAAACCAGAAATAATCTTAGGTCCTATGGTAGAAGACATAGATGATTCATCCCCCCCCTTTCTACATGCCCTTGAACATACATGATAAAGTGTTGCATAACTGTTTAATGGACTCAAGGGCATCTCATAATCTCATGCCCAAGACTATAATGGAAGAAATCGGTTTAGAAATCACAAAGGCTTACCATGATTTATATTCTTTTGATTCGAGGAGGGTGCAATGTCTTGGGGTCATCAAAGATCTAGTGGTAACCTTGTTTCAACATCCCATGAAAAGTTTGGTCATGGATATCATGGTAGCTCATGTTCCTCCCAAGCTTGGCATGTTGTTGTCAAGATATTAGATAAAAAGGATCAGAGGAACATTGCATATGGACCTCACATATGCTACCATTCCAGTGTTCGGAGGGGACCATAGAAGACTATACAGAGAAGCTTAGTTGGCCTAGATTATCAATGATGAAGCGGAACCCACCAATCATCTTATCTTTTCCCTTGATACTGATTTGGGATCCAGCTTATTACAGCTCGCCGACACCCCTGAACCTCCTCTTGATATCAGAAAGCCCATTTCTCTGCGTGAAGACCCCCCTCCGTTTACGTCTGTGTGGAAAATTTTCTTCGATGGAGCCTCTTCTAGAGAAGGTGTTGGTGCTGGAGTAGTTTTTGTTTCCCCTACTCTGGAAACCATATCTCTGTCATACAAACTAGAATTTGAAGTTACCAACAATGTGGTAGAGTATGAAGGTATTGTTATAGGTTTGGGGGCTGCAAAGGATATGGGAATTGAGGAGATAGCAGTGTTTGAGGATGCCGAGTTGGTTGTCCAACATATCAGAAAGGCTTATTAGGCCAAACATCCTCGGCTCAGAAGTTATAGGAATGAAGTGTGGGATCTAATTGACAGCTTTTTCTTGGCTTTCAACATTTCATTTTTTCATAGAGAAGAAAACGCCATGGTCGATTCTCGGGATGTCTTGGCAAGCCAGTTCAAATTCCCACTGCCACATAAGCTCAAGTATGATGTTGAAGTAAAATACAGGCCCTCTGTACCTGATAATATCAAGCATTGAAAGGTGTTTGAGGATGATCTTGAGATCTGAATATTTCTTGAGCTGGTTGATGAGTTCTCTGCATTACACATTGACCAGGATAAATATTTCGAGGGTGACCCTCCCCCTAAAGTAGTTTTGGATAATATTTCTAATCACCATATTGTTCAACTGCCTAGAAATCACATTCCAAAGGGACTAGTTCCTTTGGAAAGACTATTCGATGGGAACGATGTGGTAGTAAAAGCCTAGAGACCGATTGAGGATGCATATGTAGCTGAGTGCAATATTGGCATAGAGAAGGATCCAAGATTTGTCAAACTGTCAAGCAACCTATCAAAGGAACATAGGGCTGAGTATGCTAAGTTATTAAAATAATTCACTGATGCTTTTTCCTGGACCTATGAATACCTCAGAACTTATGACACAGGCGTCATCAAGCATACGATTCCATTGAAGGAGGAAGCCAAACCATTTAGCCAAAAATTGAGACAAATTAATCCTATGCTGCTTCCTATCATGGAGAGAGAGGTAAAGAAGCTGTTGGATGCACATATCATCATGCCTTTAAGATATTTGGATTAGGTGGCCAACCTGGTCCCGATGAGAAAGAAGAGAGGATAAATCAGATTCTGTGTCGATTTCAGGAACCTAAACAGGAGCTCAAAGAAAGAAAATTACCCTTTGCCAAAGATGGAACATATACTGCAGAGGGTGACAGGTGCATCCCGAATCTCCATGATTGATGCCTTTTCTGGCTACAATCAGATCTTTGTATTGCCAGAGGACAGAGAGAAAACAACTTTCACCACTCCTTGGGGTATGTTCATGTATGCCAAAATTCCCTTTGGATTGATG
>JASDQU010249815.1:0-16398 GCA_032191745.1 Picea mariana | reverse complement strand
ATATTCAAGTTCTGATATCTGATGCACCTTAAGAAATCAGCTTAATCTTTGTCATTCAAACCCAGGGAATATATTCAACATCATCCCCGGCAACGATGCCAGAAATGTTGGCGGCCGGAGGTCACCCCTGGATTGCTAGCAGGAGCAGAGCCCGACGCCCATCATTTTAATGTCACGATTTGTTTAAAGGGTGATCAAATGGAGGAAAACTCAAAACAACATGTGTCAACTCATAAACCAGACCAGGCATGCATGAACGAGTGAGGTCTTGATAAACTCCAAACAGTGAGTCGTAGTAAAAGGTGAGAAGGTGGAAGACTTATGCGAGAAGGGTGAAAAGGTCTATAATAAACATCAGGTTCATCACAGACTGGAGAGGAATGTATTCAAACGCAAAACCCTTTTACATTCAAACACAGAGAACCAGAGAATACATAAATTCCATGACAAATCCTTTATCATAACACAAATGCAGCAATCCACGCGAATCATTCGATTGTGAACACTCCGGCATGAGATGAAACAAAGATGTAAAAAGAAGAACTATTTGTCATAAACCAAGAAGTCTCAAGCACAGAGGCATAACCAAGAAACCAGAATGTCGCTGAAACTTTACAGTTGGGAGCTTAGCTCTACCATCGATAGATACAAAAATGGAAAAAATGCCTTCATATACTCAAAACAACAACAACAACGGAACCGAGAAAATGCATTGAAAGCTTTGCGTCTGCATGGCTTCTGACACTCTGCAGCTGCAATCTTTGAATAATCATGCAAATTGTGGCAGACGCGATAGATCTTCTGACAGTTACATCGGCGAATGATCTTCATCGGGGAGTCCGGAATGATCTTCATCGCCGTTGATTTGGGCACGCTGATCTGGGCCGTTGGAGAGGTGCGCCCCCGATTCCGAACCCCCCCCTTTGCTTAAAGGTAGAAAAGCAAGGGGGGTCCAGAATCCAACGTGCGCCATTGATCCGGGCGCGTGAATCTGGACTGCTCGGACTTGATTGTTGCTTACCATGGGCGCATTATCATGGACAGATGGGTTTTAAACCCCTTCTTTTGCTATCTAATCCCCTCTACAGGAAATATCGCTAACACTAACTCAGGCAGCAAGAGTGGTGAGGAGAGCATTGAAGGTGATCCAGGAGGAGAAGTCGAAGTGCAAGGCTAAGGAGGATGCCCAGGAGAACCCCTTCACAGTCTTCCTCGTTGTCGCAGCATGGTTTGGCACAGTAAGTAGGAATGGCGTTCCAGGCCCAAGGGGAGAACCTGGAGCAAGCTGAAAGTCACGGACACCATGAGAAAGAAATCAGAACCAGGCTAGGTCGAAGGAGTACCGGAATGGGAACTCGAGAGTGGGATAGTCACATAAACAGATGGACAGGACATTGCACCATGCGTAATAGAGGTTGGAAGAGCCCAAGTAAATGCCCCTGCAGTCAACGTAAATGCCATTTAACGCAGGATGGATTTGGCGGTTCTTGGCACGAGCCGGTCACATGGCTCACTGCCTAGCTGGCTCCTTCGCTCTCCCTTTGTGCTCCATGTGGTCGTCACTAGCACCCCATCCGAGGGAAGGACGATACTATGTTATGACCCAAGGGGGGCATATATATTGCTAGATGTATATGATATGAACCAAAGGGGGGAAATATATGAGCCTAAATGTACATGTAATGTGTAAATACATATGTAATAGGGCTGGCTTAGTGATAAAGGGGCCTCATGTGTAAGTGTGAATAGATATATATAAGATATCATGTATTCATTATTGAGAGGTTAATTGTGAAGTATGAAATTTATTTGGTTATTTAAAGGGGGTTCCCCTATTCTTTAAGGATTTATTTTGTAACTTATATATATATTCGATTTTTTCTCCACGTTTACATTTTGTACATGGTGTGTACTTCTATTATGCTATAATATTTGTAAGAATTTGGATCATAACATTTGGTATCAAAGCTCAAGGTCTTCGGGTTTCATTGTTGCATCTGAGAGACCTTGGAATTTTTGCTATAACTCGTTTTCTATGAAAAGAAGGAGCTACTTGGAGGATGTTTATCATATGGATAAAGTTACGCAAATTTCAAATATAACCTCTTGAGGCCTTATAATTATGGAGATATAACTTGTGTAAGATAGGGTTCTGGAATCATCTTGAATTTTTTCATCGAAGAATGTTTTCTATAAATAAAATTATGTATTTTTTTATACCAGGAAATCCAAAGAATATTCATATAAATTATCAAGGTTTCTATGGTAAAAGGTTTAGCTTCTGGGTCTTCTTAATTTTTTAGATATGCTCTGTGCAAGATAGGATATCTGACTAGTCCTATTGACTAGTCTCAAACAAGTGTTCCTGGTAAACCAACCATAATGTATTAATAGAGGATACAAATTGAGTGAGACCCATTCTAATGAATATTGGACAAGCCATAGTATTTCTGGTACAATTTTCAAAATTTTATATCAATTATTGTGCATGGGCCACCCTATACAAGTGCTCTCTACTGAAAAGGAGAAAAATCAATAAGGTGTGGGGAAGCTATCATAACTTTCACTTGGCACATACACCTTTGGTCAGACCTGTGGAATTGCATAGAAGAAATTTCAGAGTACTACAGGTAACAATTTCAGACTACGAAGGGAATAAATTTCAGAGATACATCATATGTAAGGTCGGTCAAGAGGACAGACTCCAAATCATGGTTTCAAAGGTATGTTCACTAAAACCTATCATACCGTTTGATTGGAATGTTTAAATGAGATGATTCAAAATCCATTGGAACTAAAACACATAGAATATCATATTGGAATAAGTATTATAACTATTTGAGACATTTATACTTAATATATGGAGGTTGGAAGTCAAGGATTGGGGTTAGACCTCAATTAAGAATCAATGACAATACTTAACTTTAGTGGAGATGAAGATAAAGATGAAATCAGTCCCAAGGAATGGTTTAGGATGGTAAAGAAATATTGTATGAGGATTGGTATAGGTCCTTTTCAGTTATCTTTTCTTTTTATTTTTCATTTGAATATCATAAGTGGTGGAGAAGACTTGATGAAGATACTAGACTCCACTCCACATGGGAAGAATTTGAAAAAATATTCTCAGATAAATGGATTAGGTATACCAAAATGGAGGAAATGTATAGAATTCAAGATGAATTAAAAGAAGAAAAGGAATATGTTAAGAAGAAGAGTGAGGAGCTATCTAAGATAATATCCTTTAATGAATCACTCCTTAAGGAGGTTAAGAACCTAAAGAAAGAAAAGCCTAGAAAAGGCAAGTGGAAAAAATATGAATCAAGGGAAGATTTAAAAAACAAATATGAAGATATATGTAGATTACAAAGCCATAATAAAAAACTATTGGATGAAGTTAAGAGATTGAAAGAAGAAAAGAAGAATTGTCAAAATAAAGAAGAAAGAAGAATATTGGATGAAGAATCTACCAAAATACTGCAAGATAAAATTTGCAAGAAGGTTGAGGAATACTTAAATAAGGATGAGGTTGATTCAAAAATGCAAGACAAAATTTAAGAAGGACGTTAGAATTTGATATATAGGGTCATCTGGCATCTTCAAAAGGAGAAAGAAGACAAGATCCAAGGAGGTAAATAGAAGATACTTGAAGAATTTGAAATCCATCTAGAGGATGTACATGCCAAACGTGATGGTATTATCTCAAAGGATAGAGTAATCAAATACCAAGAAAAGATGATCTAGGATTCCATTGTTGTTGGAAAGAAGATAGATGAAATGTATGTGCAGAGTGAAGGCAAACCATAAAATGTGAAACTGTATCGACGCCCTCATTACCAAGAAGCATTTCAAGGAAGACAATAAGGACAAAATCAACATTATGAAGGAAGAATATGGAATACTTTTCAATATTCATGGAACAAGGCATCACTAAACTACTCTTCAAAAAATATATTATCAAAGACTAACAATGACTACAAATTGGAGAAGCTTCAACAAAAATACATGGAATCAAAGGAAAGGCAATTATTCAACAACTAGATACCAAGTATTAAGACTGAAAAGAATTGATTTTGGATGGATAGATCATCAACAATGGAATGGAGAAAGAAGGAACATAAGAAAATCATTTTACTTGGTTTCATCACATGTGAATTGTTTAAATGCAAATATTTGAGGACAAAGCTTTTCGAAGGAGGGCACAATGTTATGACCCAAGGGGGGAAGATATATGGATAAATGTATAAGATATGACCCAAGGGGGGGCATATATGGGCCTAAATGTACATGTAATGTGTAAATACATATTTAATAGGGTCAGCCTAGTGATAAAGGGGCCTCATGTGCAATTGTGAATAACTATATATAAGAGATCATGTATTCATTATTGATAGGTGAATTGTGAATTATGAAAGGTATTTGATTATTGGGAGGGGGTTCCCCTATTGTTTAAGGATTTATTGTGTAACTTGTATATATTTTATTTGTGTTGTTATGCCCCTTGAGTAATAATAGATCTTTTCTTTAGAGAGGTACATGAAGAAATTGAAAGGATTTATTCGTCAAAGGGAAAAACCCAAGGGGTCTATGGCAGAGGGGTACATATCATATGAATCTTTATATTATTCTAGTGAGCACATCAAGTAGATTGACAACACACAAGGTGTAGTGATTTGGGACAATGAAAGGGATGAAGACAAAAGAGAAGGGGAGCTTATCCAAATGATTAGAAAAAAGGTGCTTGATAAATATTAAGTGATTTATCGTTTGTCAAATTTCTACACAGTAACTATTCACACTAAACTTCATAATGTATATTTTCATGATCTCATATGTACTATATGTTGGTTTTATTTCATGAATACATCAGTGAATTCAAAAATTTATGCCATCAATAAATTCATTCTTTACAATTCGGAGGCAACACAAGTGTTGGTTGCATTATACGAACATAAGAGGAGGAAATGGGAAAGTGACAAGAAAGAATTCAAACGGTTGAATGGTAGAACCATGCCTTATCCTAATCATTTAAAAGAAAATATGCCAATGATATTCCCCAACAATTGGGTTGTTGACCAAGTCAGAGAGAAATATGGTGCATCTGGTCATTACCTACGTGAAGAATATGATGCACTAAACATAGGAATTGGTTGCATCAACTCAATAATAATCATTTTTTGTACATAATTTTTAAATTTGTAATTAACAATTGAAATGTAAGTACATATACATTATTTTATATTTTAATGGTCAAGTTAATAGAAACATATTGATAGTTTGATTTGTTCATTTTTGATAGGTGCATTTGTTCTCATATATGTGATAGGTGCATTTGTTCTCATATATGTGGGCATATGGACATGATTTTCGCATAGAGAATGTTGATTATGGACACATGAAAAAAGAATATGGAGTGCAAGTCAAGTTCTACCAATATAGTCCTTCTATCCATTGTGATCAAAACACCATACATGGGAAGTTAAGTTACATCAGAAAGATACTAGAGATCATTTGAGTGGACTTATCTTCTTTCCAATGTGTTATTTTTAGGTGCAAGTGGTGGGACACCTTTGATCGGAATATTGTAAAAGATGGTCATGATAGTAGGATAATATGTATCAACTCTGAAAATATGTGGGATGAATCTAAGTAGCCTTGTGTTTTCCCAAAACACCACAACCAAGGGTTTTTTACCCATATGTGTTGGATATGGATTGGTGGTTTGTATTAAGAAAAGACCCTAGATCAAAAAATGTTTTTGAGAACAACAGTGTTATCATGCCAAGTGAGGAAGATAATGAGGGTGATGACAACAAAGAGTGATATGTACATGTTTTATTTCATATTTAATATATTTGTTGTATTTATTTGGCTAATTATATTGTTTTTTATTCATCTTCTAACAAAGGAAATGTTAAGTTAATTATAGCAAATCTTTGAAATATTTTAATTAGTTAAAGGTCACTTTGATGCATAATGTGTTTGTCTTTCAAAGTATTTGTGATTGAATGGAACAACTGTTATTTGAACATATTTATATGTTGTTGCATATATTTAAAAATGTTTCATCTTCCTTAAGTATTTCCAATTGTGAAATACTGAAAAATGTTAAATGTTCAGTTGAACTTTTAATGGGATATGAAATTCTACTTTTTATGTTGATATAATTAGATGTAATGATATGGTTGATATGGATGTTTAATAGTACACCATGTTTGAGGATATATTAACATGATGATTCAAAAATTGAGTTTATATTAATTTATTTTGTAGATTTAAAAGTAAGATTAACAAAAAATGTGGTTTATAATTAAAAAATTAAATTGATAACATGATTTTGTGATAATTTGGTTTTTAACTAGAGTAGTGTTTGTTAGTTTACATACATTAATAATTTCTTTTGAAAATATTTATAAAATTATTCCCCCAGTGTTGAGTAAAACCACAATTAATGAAGTAATATTTTAAAATTTGATAGTAATCAACTTATGAAATAATGACAAAAATAACAATAGGAAGATTTTCATCCATAAAATTTTAAAGCCAATAGAATGCTTAACATTGGAGATCATAACTTTTTTATAATAAAAATATTTAGTGTAGAAGAGTCTATTCAGAAAGAGTAATTAGTACAATGGAAAATAATATTTATTCATATGTAATTTTTTTTTGAAAATAAAAAATAGTTAGAATGAATATGTATAATGAACTATCTATGCAATTATAGTTTCGACCATATTGAAATTTGTAATTTGCAAAAATAAACACGATGATGATAATCATCTTATAACAAACATAAACAACATATAAAATACACATTTATATTCGCTAGCTAACATAATCTAATTATATATACCTCTGGAACATATAAACGTCATTAATTAGCTAGCACATATATCTAATAATTTAACAGGGCATCATCATTGTGATCACGTCTAACAAAAGACGAGCATTTTCTAACACCATCATCACACACATCTAACAAGAATCATTCATCATACACATCTATCAAGCACCATTTAACATACACATATATCAAGCACATTTATCATTAAACATATCTAGCATGACCTAAAAATGTACACATCAACATATAAATTAATAAACTATATCATCATGATCAACAGGAAATAAATTAACAATGCCTGTCTAATGAATAATTTTATAACATACACATCTATCAAGCACATTTAACATCCAAATATAACATGACCTAACAATATACACATCAACATCAACATATAAATTAAGTACATCATCAACATGATCAATACAAATATATGTGTGTGTGTGTGTGTGTGTGTGTGTGTATCATGGACAAGTCAGATAACTTCTATAACATATTTGGTCCAGTCGATGGCATAATCTACATATCTACAACGGTAGTGGAGACCTGGTATGTAGTGGAAGATGATGGATGATGAATAGGTCATTCCTGCTCATCTAGGTGAGGTGAAAGAGGAGGATGAGGAATAGTTCTGACATGATCATCTAGGTGACGTGAAAGAGGAGGATGAGGAATAGATCCGACATGCTCATCTAGGTGAGGCGAAAGAGGAGGATGAGGAATATGTGTTGCCTCCTCGTGATATAGGTGAGGTGAAGGAGGATTAGGAGG
This sequence comes from Picea mariana, assembly GCA_032191745.1. Classification (NCBI taxonomy): domain Eukaryota; kingdom Viridiplantae; phylum Streptophyta; class Pinopsida; order Pinales; family Pinaceae; genus Picea; species Picea mariana. The sequence goes on along the minus strand of JASDQU010249815.1, from coordinate 8,783 downwards.
ATGTGGAGAAGGATGATCATGGACACTCTCATCAATTGATGGGTTACGACAAGAACATGTCGTACTATAAGAAGAGTTGTTCCTATCACCAAGAGCCCTCCTCGTTGCTAGTAGCCTGACAAATCTGATGATATGACACATAAGAGGCATCAAATCACACAACATCTCCCTCCAAAGCTCCAAGAGCATAATATATTCCTTAATGTCTCGCATTAGGGCAGGGTGGACTCCCACCTCAATCAAAAGTGCAGAGAGTCAGTCTCCCAACTCCAACCTAAATCCAGTATTGGGCCTATGATGCATGTAGTTCGGTATCTGCACCCAAGGACCCTGACCCGCTACGGCCTCGGGAATCATCTCCTCATCATCATCTGTTGGGGGAGGAGGAACGTCCCCAATAAAAGTGCCAATATCTACAATATGTATAGTACAAAACAATAATTGCATGACTAATTCATTAAACAATTTAATAAAACAAGTTAAATAACATGTTAGAATTAATTTTATTCTAATTAAGTAAGACAATGAAATGAAACTATATTAATTTAAACAATTAAACACTAATTTTAAATCTATCATATAGTGGCTCATCTATTGTGAAGAGGATGTTCAAACATCATCGCCAATCCAAACCCGCATAAGGACATGACACCATGATGAACATGTGATCTCCCACATTGCCCAGTATCCCTAGTGCATCAAGTACAATCCTATCTGGAAACTTTGGCTGGTCCGTCTTGGGAATCATCTCCCCCCACAAGTGCATCCACACATGAGTCCTCACCCTAGAAGGATGGCGGAAAAAATTCATCCTCGTCTCTGGAAACCTCTCAAAAAATAAACAAAACAACTCTAAGGGAAATGGGAAGTTCGACCTCCCACGTATCATATCCGAAAGTTTTTGAGTTCTATACCAAATTGTTGCAAACAAATGGTAGACCACCTAATACACTATTTTCGTTGTACCAAAGAATCAACATAATACAAAAGAGGGAAGATATACACTTCCCATCATTGGTAAAATGGGATATGGTAGTCACTAAGAGTGAGAGGCACCTAACCTCTTCTACACCAAAAGAGACGATTTTCAATTGTCCACCAGACACCTAAAAATCAGTCGGGGATAGTACCTTAACCCTAACATATTGCTGAGAATAAATGAGATGACTCTCAGTGGAAACACCTACTAGACATCCGAGAACTCGAGGAAATCATCCCCTTTCTTAGATAGCCCAGTGATAAAGTAAATATCCTCCTCAGTGGGATGGTACCACTGATCTGAACCCACATGGAAAGCCTGTCGATGGAAATCCCATCGATGGATTAGATGAACCAAAAACCTTGAGTGCCCCTTAAGGGATGTAGCCTCCTCATAGTAATTAAGTAGGCCTACATCCCTCAAGAGAATATGAATCACTATAGTAATATGGAGAGGGTAAAAATCCCTCTCCCTTTCCCTCAGCTCCCATTCCTATACAACATTGTAAAGGTCCACCCTCTACTCATGTTGTTGCCATTGATCTTTGCTCTCATGTCTCTGCATGATTAACATATGAAATAAATCAGTCTCATTCATACATAAAACATAAAAAAAATCTATTGAATGGTAAATTTATCTATAAATACGGAAAAATAACTTCCTTTAAAAAAATAAGTCAATTACATTAATGGTGCACCCAAAAACTAGTAACGCACCATTGGCGGTGCACACATAGATATTGTGAGCCACGTGATTGGTGTGTTAGTGTAAACTAATACATCAAACAAAATATTTATACTTTGTAATGCGGTGCATTGGAAAATGGTACCGCACTAGGGTGCTACACTACAATACGCCCATGTGTGTTACTTTTATCATATGCACCACTTAAACCCAAAAACAAACTAAAATATTAATGCACATAAACAATTATTTAAAAATTAAGAAAAAAAAGAGGTGCGTATACGTTCAATACATGCACCAGTGTGTTTAACTAACGGATACGCACCACAACATAAAATTTTCCAAATTTTTGAGTATGGAACTCTTTACAGTCCGTTTTGATCATTACTATCGCACCGCGTACAGTGCCACCAAAACATTTACTGGGTGCACTGCAACACAATGTTACATTTATCGACAGTGCATTTGGTAAACATGAACACCCTGGTGCACACATTTACCAATGCACAATGTAAAATTATATCTAATAAGGGTGGTGCGCCATGTTCCTTAACATCCTGGTGTGTTATATGTACTTTGACGCACTATCCCGCCAGTTATATAATTTTCTTCGGTGCATCATTAAACAGACGCATTGGTGCATTTATGTTTACAAACACACTGCCGAGAAAGGTAACATAGTACACGGTGCATCCTATGAATTTACAGGTCACACCATAGGTGGTGCAAGACGAGAGCCTCGAACGCATCGCGCAAATTTGTTTTTTTTAACACTTAATATTTCACTCAATTTTAAATTTTAATCCGGTGAAAAGTTAAGTTATGAAGAAATAAGGAAATTACCTAGACATTTTTTCATCGGGGAGGCATGGTTGCGATGTACTAAAAAAACATGAATTTTCCCACCATTTGGAAAAATTCAAAATTCACGCACCAAGAAAATGATGAAAGGAAGGTAACCAAGGAAAGCACCGATGGAATGGCGCTTCATATGGGAAAAGGTTGTACAAGTTCTTTTGATCTCTACAACACTGAAAATGGTAAAAATGATTTTTACCATCGGTAATGTTTTTTAATAAAACCATGTTCTAGTGCGCATGATGCACAACAACATCGGGCCATACATGTTAATGAGTGCACTGGTTATATTTAAAAAAAAACATCTCTAGCACAGTGTGCTTGTTTTTGGGCACTTGTGTGCAACGGTGCATATACTAGTACATAACACACCTCCGTTCATTTTTTGAAAAACTACAATAGTTCGAAAGTTTTTGTTTAAGCATGACACGATGAGGTTTAATAATATATGCCCCAATGTGATTGTTTTTACATAGAACACTGCCTAAATTTGGAAATTAACCCTAACACGGTGCTCCAGGAGCACTGGTGCGTACCGGTGTGCATGATACAATGGAGTGCACTGGAATATATTTTTTGACATAATCCTACGTTGCTGCATAATTTTTTTTTTTATTTAACGATATAACAATGTGTTCTACTAATAACACATTGGTTCTTTCAGTGTTATGTTGTGCACCATAGATTTTAAAAAGAATGATATTATGGTGCGTCCTTATTTCCGTAGCATACCAACTAGTATTTTTCTTTATTTTAAATAACTCTACTACTGTGTACTAGTTTTTAGGGCATCGATGCACATGTTGTAGAAAACACACCGATGTGTTAAGTACTTATAAAAGCATCGATGTCAAAACATTCGCTAAAACCTTTTCCCGCTCACCTCTGCTAGTATCATCCACTATAAACAAATTTTTGGGATATTTTTATAGGGGCATCGGCAAAGACCTTTTCTAGAGGGTATTTTCCTTGTATTGGTAGAAGTGTTTTTATTGATCGAAGCTTCGACAAGATGTTCGTAAGTACAAAAAATCTTGCACCTACTGCACCATTTCCAGGACTACAATTAAGAAATAGGGGCTATACACCCCTCTACCTACTCTGGATAGGCCTTAGGAGTCCATCTCCATGGAATACATATCTGGTCTACCTTCAACCAAGCATGGGAATGACCATGTCTTTGTGGTCATTGATCGATTCTCTAAGATAGAAATTTTGTCACTCCGAAAGAAGAGCATGATAGTCGAAGCCAATGCCAAGCTCTTATTCACACATGTTTGGGTTCATTTTGGGCTACCACAAATGTTACGAGAAAATTCTCTCTATGGTTAGGGGTAACCGATAATAGACCAAAATGACTGCAGAAATCAACTCTATTCTCATGTATTCTATATAAACAAATATGCTAGTAAGACAATATAAAGGTCTACCTCATCTAGATGTTTGATGGAGTCCACCATTGAGCACTTGACTCGAAGCAATATACCTGCAACTAGTCCTCAACAACCAGGAAAAGCAAGCACATGGTGATAATATATGATGTTAGCACTCAATAGCATAATCCATTAATATGAATAACAAATACACCCTTGGAATAATAATTCAAATATTTGCATGATATCACTTGGATGGGAAAAGATTATTTATATTAATATATGATCAACAAAAGTGAAAAAGTTATAGACTTCTGTGTTAGCATGATTCATAACTGAGAAACTAAGTTCCTTCCAGTTGGGCCTCCACCAAAGGCAAGCTCATAGAAGAGAGACAATGAATTTCTCAATCAATAAGGGAAGAGCTCGGGGGTTGAACATTGTGTTCATACTTAAAGGACAAAGGATTGCAGACTCAACATGAAGTGAATAATTTCTCTAGAGTAACTTTCCTCTGAAAGTTGAATTATTTCTCTTTCCATAGCTCAAAATTGGCCCATTTATACCCTTAAAATGGAACTGAAGGGCTGGCTCAGAACGTTTCCAGTATGTGGAAGGCCAAGGATCATAAATTTCCTTTTGTGACATGGAAACCCAACACCAATTTTCATTTTTGGGCACAAATCCTGATGTACCCAAGTTGTAGTGGTGCATCCTACATATACACATGCTGTATAGTATGAAAAGTGCATACATGTGGAAATAATGTATTTTTTAGCTCTGGAATTTGCAAAAAGGGATGAAAATTTTGCATGGGGAAATGGAAAAAGGCCCTTTGTGCAAGATTGCATAGGGTGAGGCAAATCTTGCTATAATATATGCCCCCTAATGTGTGAGGTCATAGGAGTATCTGCGATGGCCGAAGCACATTATAAAAACCCATAAGTGGAGTGATGGGGAACCAGCAGGAAGAACTAGTTGTTCATTACATTCTGCACTGACTTTGCATACATGGTTGCCAATTTTAATTACACAATAGATCCATGTGAAAATATACCAAACAACTATTAGTGGCCATGAATAGAAAAATACAAATGTCGTTACATGCCAAAGGTTGTCATAGTCACAAACAAGGCCTGGTAGAACCAGTCTCAAAATCAATTTGAATATATCTGTATACAATGGAGTACAATTTGATCTCCCATGATAACTGAAGTCATATAGGTACTAGTCCAATGAAAAGGGAAGAAACAGCTCGGGAAATTTTTGGCCACATACTGATGTCTTCAAGTCTTCTACAAAATCTGCCAAAGGTGCAAGTATACATCATGTGAATAAAGGAGTTGAGGTCAAACATAATGAGACATTGTTTGATTACTGGTCATTGAGGTATATCGTTAACAAACGTGAGGCAACCTACCAATAATCAAATTAGGTATCAAGGAACTGAGTACATTATTACAAGTGTGAATAAAGGATTTGGGGTCGAACACTTGAAGAATCCATCGATTAGGATACATTGATGTATTCCCAACTATCGATGGCGAGAGAACTTTCCACTAATGACTGCAAGCCTCAAGGTACTCATAAGACTCTAGGTCTCATTTCCAGAAGAGATGAGTTGAATTTGATGGAAGGAGACCCATTGAAAGGAGAGCATTAAGGCATCTCTCATCATTCAGCACGAGGTACACAGCAAGAGCTTCATGATTTGGAGGAAATCAGACAAAGAACATGTTCATGAACCAATGACTCTGTGCATATTTTGTGTGTTCCAAGTGAATGTGGTACACAAAAAAACCCTCTGAATAGAATCCAATGAGGAAGAATGTTGACAAAGGTGAGGAAATGATGCAAACCCCCTAACTCAGCAGGGTTCTGCGACCTCCCGGTCTCTGGATCGTTCCAAATTTTGAGCTGAAATGGCTCTTCAGGCTCCTCTTGGAACCCTTTGAACAAATCCATAGGTCCCTTTGTCCTTTGGAATAGACCTTGAGAAAACCTATGCACGCACTCCGCTTTTAGCGCTCTTGCCTGTTTTGAACCAGCACCTTTCAGGTTTTAGGGTTTCAAGACTCCTGCATGCGAGCTTTCCCAAACTCCTTGTCCCTCCAACTCCTGGTTGTTGAAATGCCAAAAACTACCCATGACCACGGTCCTCTTTCAAGATTTCAGAATTTGCAATTTCACGATTCCGGCTGTAGATGGTTCTTGGTCCTTCGAACTCCCAGACCCTAGAATGCCGAAATCTACCCATGACCATGTCTTCTTTTCGGGATTTCGAAATTCTTGATTTCATGATTTCGTGAGTCAATACTCCCTGTCTCACGACTCCTTCTCTCTTGAAATCGCGGTTGCTGAAATGTCAAAAAGGGATTAATGGCTCTAACTCATTCTATTCTGGCATCGTCTACTTTTGGGATTTCACAACTTCGCAAGTCAGTACTCCACGTCTCCCGACTCTTGGCCTCTCGAACACCTGGGTCCTGTACGATTATTAGTTCTCCTAAGGCAGGTATCCCCACTGACCCTGTACGAGTCTGAGCACCTAAGGCTGGTAGCCCTACCTATTAGTAAGTCAGTCCCTATTATAGATATATAGAGACTACTCCTGACCTACTCCTGAAATGCCAAAATGATGGTCCATGACCAAGCACTACCAGATTTCATGATTCAGGAAACCGCGATGCAAGTGTTCCCCCTAATCTCTGTCTTTCCAATCCCTAGTTCTCGAAATATCGAAATCTCCCCCTCTAAGAGATCAACGGTCCAGTCCTCCGGGAACCGAAATATTTCATTCCTTTTCTCGAAACCTTGACCAATTTTTCAAGATACCAGATATATAAAATATACAGAACAGAAATAAAATGCTAGAAATGGCAGAATAACAGTAAAATATCCAGCATAATCTCCACAATAACACAGAAATGATATAAGAATAGCAATAGAAATAGCACTTTGATTCAGAAAGCAATGTTCACAGGCCTCTTCGAGGGGGAAACCTCCAATCGAGCAGCGCTCTGTTACAATAATCTCCCAGCTAGGGTTTTCATACCCTCGACCCTTATTTATAATAAATATGTCTATTAAGAGAAGCATCTAGAGGAAGATCCTTCTAGAAGCAGAAGCTTCTATTAGGTCATCTTACATCCACCTTATTCTATTTTATTGAAAGGCCTTATTAATATTGACCTTTATTACATTCGAATACATTGATCTACCTATGTGCAGGTTAGGACCTTACCATGTCCGCCCCCTTAAAAATAACCTTGTCCTCAAGGCTTGAGATGTGGAAACTGTTGCAGAATGGTAGCTGGTTCCCAAGTAGCATCTGCTGGAGTCATATCTTTCCACTATATTAGCACTTCCTTTATGGTTCTCTGATGCAGGCGATGCTCACGCTGGTCCAAAACTACTTCTAGTTGTAGCCAAATGGATTCTTCTTCAACTAACTCTGGAAGGTTGGTTTGAATTTGGCACCTGGTTCCAATCACCTTCTTCAAGCATGAAACATGAAAAANCTATAAAATTTGGGTGCTAGCTTCTAACAATGCTTGGCCTTGAGGGAAGTTTTCTTATATGGTTGTAGTCTCAGAAACACCTGATCCCCTTCTGCAAATTGATGTTCAGAGCGACCTTGATCTGCTTGCTGCTTCATTCTATTATGTGCCATGGCCAAGTTCTGTTTTAAGGGTACAAAGGATATCCTCTCGGACTATAAGTGTTTGGTCAACCACCTGGACCTTCGAGGTACCCGGTAAGTATGAGAGAATTGAAGGTGGCTTCTGTCCATATACTGCTTCAAAAGGAGTCATGTGAGTGGTTGTATGGTATGTAGTGTTGTACCACCATTTGGCGAGGGGTAACCATTGAGCCCACTGGTGTTTTTTTTCAGAGGCAAAGCACCTCAGATATGTTTCCAAACACTTTTTGACAACTTTCGTTTGATCATCTGTCTAGGGATGATAAGCTGAGATGAGATGCAATTGTGTGCCTTGTAGCTTAAACAGTTCTTGCCAAAAATTTCTTTTGAAAGTTGGGTCTCGATCAGAAACAATAGAGTGTAGCATGCCATGAATATTGAAGACCTGATCCATGAAAATTTGAGCCACCGTGGATGCAGTAAATTGGTGGTGAAGAGCGCAAAAATGAGCATACTTGGAAAGTCGATCCACCACCACCATTATGACTGATTTATTCCCCGATTTGGGTAAGCCTGTAATAAATTCCATAGAGATATCCTTCCAAATAGCAAGGGGAATCGGAAGTAGTTGGAGGGTGGCTAGAGATTTGACTATTTCTCCCTTGTTGAATTAACACACCTCACATTCAATGACAAACTTACGAATGTCATGTTTCATACCATCCCAGAAAAAAGAACATTTGACCTGGTCAAATGTTTTGGTGAACCCTGAGTGCCCTGCTCTGGGTGTAGCATGAAGCTCAGAAAGTACCATGGATTTGAGATTGGATTGTTTACTTAAATACAAGAAGCCTTTGTATCGAAGCTCATCCTAGAGCCAGTAGTACCCTGGGAGAGCTAGAGCCTTGTTCTGCAGTTGCTGGATCAGATGTGAACTTTTGGGATCTTGAAGCCATTCCTGGTGCACAGCTTGGAGCCAATCGCATACAATGAAGGAAAGAGAAAAAAGGGATCCTGCATCTGCCACGACATTGTCTTTTCCCTTCTTGTAGATGATCTCATAATCATATCCAAAGATTTTAGTCACCCATTTTTGTTTCTCCTGGGAGGAAATGCGTTTTTCCAGAAAGTACTTGAGGCTTTGATGGTTGGTCTTAATTTGGAAGTGTTTCCCTAAGAGATAAGGATGCCACAACTCAACGGCATGCAGAATCACCAACATTTATTTTTCATAAATGGGTTTGNC
>JASDQU010249814.1:5664-16398 GCA_032191745.1 Picea mariana | reverse complement strand
GCTATGAAATAGCCAAGAGATAATGACGATGAAAGTGGATATCAGGACCACTAATTGAGAAACATTATGGTATGAATAATGTATGTGAAATTTATATTGATTTGGATGCATTGCTATGATATGTGGACTAGTGCATGATTTTGGTACTAACACTGCCCAAAACCGAATAAACGATGACAAAACCTCCAGCAACACAATGCCCCTGTATGTTCCATTGTAGGGTGTTAACACTAGTTATGTTAGGAGGGGTGGAGGCATTTCCCACCGTGTATCCTCCATTGTAGGGTGTTGACCCTAGTTCTGTTAAGAGGGGTGGAGGCATTTCCCACCATGTATCCTCCATTGTAGGGTGTTGACCCTAGTTATGTTAGGAGGGGTGGAGGAATTTCCCACCGAGTATCCTCCATTGTAGGGTGTTGACCCTGGTTCTATTAGGAGGGGTGGAGGTGTTTCCCACTGTGTATCCTCCATCGTAGGGCGTGGACCCTAGATATGATTAGGAGGGATGGAGTCATTTCCCACCGTGTATCCTCTGAAACCTGATGTCATGGGAGAATGGTGCTAGTTCACGCTCCCCAAGACATGTGATGATGAATGTCAGTTGCCTGCTAGGGAAGCTTGGTCGAGATAGAGACACTTCCACTTATGGGTTCTATTTGGAGTTAGGTCAATATAGTTGACTCTCCAAGATAGTCTAGCAGAGGAAGGATAGGAATGGAGATGGAAGTAGGTTAGGGAGGAAGGATGAGTGGTAATAGTTGAGACAATATGGAGATTTGTCATGTGGTGGAATTTGATGAAGAGAAATGTGTATATATGAATATTCATTATTACGTAACTAAACCACAAATGTTTAAAATAAATTATTAAACCGGATAATTGTAATTAAAGGATTTCTCACACAATTGATTGATTGTTGTCTTTTATAAAAGACTAGTCTTGCTGACTGGATTGAATGCATACATAAATTACTAAAGGGTGACAGTTTTGATTATTAGTAAATGCACGAGACTTGCATGTACTAGCTACACATGCATTTCTTGTACATATACACTAGTATGTATGAGTTTTCTTGACTTACTTATAGATAATGTCAGTTACTTGTTGTGAATGTGTGAACCATGCTCTTTTCCTTTGTACCATCAGATACCTTAACTTCGGGACAAAGTTTTTTGAAGGGTGGGTGTATGTAACGACCCTAGTTGAATAAATGTTTAAAGATTATGAAGTAAAATTAATTAAAGAAAATAATTGTGGTTAACTAAGTAATACTTTAACTACAGATCACATTTAATGACCTGAGTAATAAATTTAAGCAATCAATGAGAAATGTTATAAAATGGTTGCGTATGTAGAGAGGGATAGCCTATGGATCCTGAGAAGATAAAACATTAATGGAGGGATAAGGGACGGGGACGAGGGAAGGTAAGGGAGTAAAGGAGGAGTTGGTGAAGGAGGGATAAGGGAGGAAGGGAGGTTGACATGGTGAGGGGGGATGCAGGAGACAGAGGATGGATTCTGAGGACTATGAGATTTGCTGTGAGCAGAGAGTTTCTGGCTGGGGCTTTTGATCAGTTGAGGCACCGAGTTGCTGGAGGTTTTGGGCACGGGGGCCAGGATATCCATAGATATCATGGAGCTAGGTAGTTTTCCTAGTTGGCAGGGAGGACAGTAGGTTTGGGCATTTATTCTTTGTTTGTGGTTGGTTGATCTGTGTATCAGGTAGCAGGAAGGAAACAACAAGGCAGCAAGGCAACAGAAATTAGCATTAGAACCAGGTATTTGTTAAGTTATGTATTTATTTCATTCTTCCATGCAATCATTATTCATTGATAAATCTAAGTTATTGAAGTTGATGTTATTCAAATCAATATTATGCTAGGAAGTTATTGTCTCAGTTTATTTTATAAATTGCTTATGAAACTTAATGATGTTTAGAAATATTTGGTTGTTACACTCTTCGGCACTTCGGATCTTTGGCTCTTTGGGATTAGGGAGTTTCAGACTCCTATGCACTCATTTCTCTCGGAGTACTTTCATCTGAACTCGTGGTATCTTGACGCTTGTCTCCCCATTGATCTAATGAACTCTATCCACTTCAGGTCTTCGAGTTTCGGGAGTTTCAACTCTTGTGCACTCGTTCCTCTCGTAGTGCTTTCACCTGAAAACTCAGATCTTTCGCCACCTATCACCCTAGATGATGGACGGTCCTTGTTAACTTAGAGACTTCAGGACTTTCACAAGTCCACTCTCTTGTGCACACAAGGGTTAAGTCCCGTGCACTTATCTCAGAATCCAATGGTTGTTGGTCCGTCGCCCTCATATCCAATGGATGGGATTTGTTCCTCTCCTCTGTGCTTCCTTCATTCACTGGACGTTAATATAACAGTCCAGTATCCTTCCCACAACTGATATGATGGTTGACATCTCTCTTCCTCCTGAGCTTTTGACTTCTCCCGTCTTGGAATATTTTGTCAATGTTTAAAGGCTTCGACCTTTGAACTTTTCTCCTGCAAACCCATCTATCTTGGGTCTCATATTCACTTCTGAAAGTGTTACCTCTTCTGAGCTTTAGGACATAGAATGAGTCTGTCTCCCATGCACTCCTTGCATTATCTCTTTTGATCTTTTCTATTTACTCAGTCTCTTAAGGGTCTTGTCCCTTCTGTTTCCTTTCAAAGGAAAGCTTTGTGCCCTTCTGGAAACCTCCTGCTCAATCCAAATCTTGCAGAGCTCCTTCTTATAGAGTGTTCAGTAACTCTGTCTCTCTATGCTTTATTTGCACAATTACTCCTCCAAGGTATTCAGTAACCTTGAGGTTCCTCTTTAGTTTGTGATCGCTCTTGTGCGACCTCCTGGAACTTTCTTTTCTGACTCCACAGAGTTTAGATGCACACTCCTTGCGCTGTCTACAAAACCTCCAATGTTCTATTGTGCACTCCTTGAATAGCCTAAATAATCTAGAACAATATTATAAACTCAATCCAAAGATAGATAAATCTATCTTCCTACTATAGATGAAGCCTATCATAGATCTACAACATACATTAACACACAGATAACATTCAAAGAATATAGACAATTCATAAACACATCATGTGCAGGAAAAACTGCTTTTCTTTGTATTAATATGAATGTCTGTTTACAAATGTGTACATAGACTGGACTACAACAAAGTCTTGGTTCCTTCTCTCCTACTCCTATTCCTGAGCTTCTGAGCTTCTCAGGCTCTCCTCTCAGAATCCTCCTACTCCTAATTCTGATAATAAAATCTAATACAAGATCACCTTACAAAAGAGAGCTCTACAAGCTTTTCCTCTCCACCTAACCTCATCTATTACATTGAAGTTGTTGGACACATCGACTACACTGAGAGGGGGGGGTGAATAGTGTAGGGCTCTTTTTCCCAAAACTCCTTAGTTAACAATCACCATTAAATCATTACTCATTGTTTTCATTTATAACCAGTTAAAATTCAACACATATTAGCAACATATATCAACAATATATCATCAACAAGTCATCACCACAAGGAACACAAAGAACATAAGATGTATGTACAATTTTCTTTTTATTACGAACTACAATACTTGGGTTTATAACTCTACAAGAGCACCAAATCTATAATGAAAGACTCATATTACACCCTCAGCACCAACTGAGATGAGGCAACAATCATCAATAAATATCAATCTGTACCATAAACAAGTGCATCAACCATGCACCAACCTGTAATCAACCTGTACCATAAAAAAGTGCATCCTACCATGTACCAAGTATATACCAATAATGTTTAAACTAATCATAAACAATGAATCATCTATATGTACCAACATCATCAACTATACACCTCATGTATGTGGCAACTCATCAACTTCTTGTCTCAACCATGACTAGTTTTGGATTAGTTAACAACCCTAACTTGAAATAATAATAACTTTGTACATGTAATGAATAAATATCTGAAACTTATACACAATTTCATTCATTTTTTTTTATTCAATTCCTCTAGGTTTCACTACTTGGAACCTCTAATAAAAGGAGTTATAGGAAAAATGGCATACCTTGTTGAATTCTGGCTTATTCTAGAGAGCGACCTTGTAGAGCATGCCCCACATGAAATACATTTTGAATCAATATAAAACTATTACAAAGAATACTAAAGAATGTAATATAACCAACACAATTGGTCTCATTTAATTTTGAGTTGTTATGAAGAAGTTATGACGTTTTTACTCGAAACAGATGTTTTAGACTAATTTCAAGACTAGCCACAAACCCTATTTTCCACGGAGTGTATCTCCAAAAATACAACGACCCACAAGCTGAATGTTTTACCACTGATACTTGGATATGTTTTCTCAATGGAATATCAGTATCATTCTATGAATAAGTATATAAAAAATTTTATTACAAAAATGGTGAGATGACTTGTAAATAACATACCTTAGAAAGCATCATGAAAATAATTTATCCTCCCTTGAATTCTGGCCCTCTTTTCTTCACCTTCCCTCTGAAATTCAGCTTAGATATCCTTTTGTTACCTCATTCACCTATATATATTCAATATTATCGAGTTTTCCTCACCAAAAATGCTCAAGAAACTCTCACAAGAAACTCTCCACCAATACTCCAAAAGACATTCTCACAAGAAGATCTCCATTGATCCACAAAAAGGATTATCTACAAGAGAACATTGCTATCTTATTTATACTTTCATCCTATAGGTCACTTAACCCATTTTTAGGTCACTTAATCAATTTCTAGGTCACTTAACCTATTTTCCTTATTTTAGGGTTAACCACTTTCCATAAATAGAAAGTTCTCCAATACTTTCTCATTTAAATATTCCTTCTTGATTTTGTCACCTTACTTTATCATTTCTTGATTTTGTCACTTATCTTTATTATTTAAATAATCCACCTTGAATTTATCACTTTAATTTATCATTTAAATAATGATTTCTTCTTTTAGGTCACTTTGACTTATTTGACGTTGGTGGCTTCAAGCCTTCATGTGGGGGTCCTTCATCTTCGTAAGGCCATAACTCTCAAACCATGAGGAGTTATGTGACATTCCACATACTACCGGAAATGGCATGACAAACACTATCCATATAGGATAGTTTCACCAACAATTTCCTTGATCTTAATCTCATTATTCCACATACAAGAATGGGTTCTCCAACCATTCTTCTAGGATAACTCAATCCGCAAAGCATCTTCCCGTGAGGGCTTTCACCAAAAGGGGACCACTTTGGAGTTCATCCATTTGTGCACCTTATCAATCATGATAATACAATAATGAGATAATGGATCCTCTAACCATTATTCTAAGATAACTCAATCTGCAAAGTGTCTTCCCGTGAGGGATTTCACCATAAGGGGACGACTTTGGAGTTCATCCATTTTTGCACCTTATCAATCATGATAAGACAATAATGATTCATCTATACATTTTTCCAACAATGCATCATATACCAATGAAACCACATTGATCCATATTCATCATGTATCAATGAAAACTCATTGATCCATCTTCATCATGTATCAATGACAACTCATTAATCCATCTTCATCATATCAATGACAACTCGTTGATCCATCTTCATCTATGCATTCTCATCAAGGACAATACATATTACATTACATCAATCATCAATCAATCAATCCTTTGGAATCACTCAATCACTTGACATTAATTAATGACATAAATAAATCAAACCATTGGCATCAATGACAACATGATCCAACAAAAGTTTCATAAATGGCCATCTAGTCTCAATTGAACCTAGAGCCATCAACATGTTAGCCATTAAAGGTGACCTTAACTTTTGTCTATACAAAGACATGGATTGGTTTTCACTCAACCTTACATCATGAATCTGTATGGGATTATATTTCAAATTTAAAATTGGAGGGTCGGTGCCTCTCCCTCTCTGAAATGCATGTTGATGTGATGGAATGCTGGTGTGTTGCTGAGGTGGAGTGATTCTCCTACATCAATCACTCTGATAAGTTCTAACCAAGCCAAAAATTTGATCATTTCTAGTAAGAAGTGTGTATTTATTTTCTTAAGAGAGAATCAGTTGGATGAAGAATCAGTAAGAGTAAAGGAATCTCTAGAGGGATGTAAGAAAGAGTGGAAACATTACCTAGAGGATATGTTGCAGGCATATAGAGGACTGTTCCAAGTATGTAAAGGATTGTAGCTCAATATTGAAGTGGAAAACAAGATATAGCTTCTTTCTAACTCCCTATTACGAAATATAAGACTTTATAACCAATCTATTCTAGAAGAAGACAAAGTGAAGAAACAACTGCATCAACTACTAGAGAACGAAATAATTTAACCATACACCTCACCATCTTTGTCACCTATCATCATAGTACCCAAAAATGAAGACAATTAGTGAATATTTATCGACTAAAGATCTTTCAACAAGATCACTTGAATTCATATCCTCCACCTAGGATCAATGATTTGTTACACCAACTATAGCATGCCAAGTACTTCATCAATTTGGATTGCAATTGGGATACCACAAGGTATGTGTTAAGGAATAAGACACTTTTAAAACTACCTTCAAGAAAAGAAAAGGTCTGTATGAATGATTGGACATGCCTTTTGTTTTATGTAATGCATCAGCGACATTTATGTAATTGATAAATAATATATTGCATCCCCATTTAGAATCATTTTTAATAGTGTATTTGGATGAAATATTGATTTATAGTTTTACCTAGGAAGAGTGCATCTAACATTTCATGCAGGTGTTAGAGACTCTAAAAATGCATCAACTACTAGCTAACCTTAATAAATGTGAGTTTTCTTAGCAATAATTACTGTATTTTAGGTACACGCTTGGGCCAGGGGAACACAAGATGTATCTCAAAAGGATGGAGGCCATCATCAAGTGGACATTTCCTACTAATGCGACTGAGGTTATGATCTTGTTTATGGAATCACAAACCTACTTAAGTTCATAGTATCTCTTTCAATGGTACATGTGCCACTCCATGCCATAACAACCAGTGGTAATAATTTCCATTTGAGAAAGACTTAAAAAAATATTTTTATGAGATGAAATAGGAGATGATTCAAACATTAGTTCTTGGTTTACCTAAATTGCACAATCCTTTCAAATTGGAGATAGATGCAAGTGGATATGCTATGGGAGTAGTCTTTATTTAGAGAGTTAAGCTAGTATGTTATCATTTTGAAATGTTTCATGGGTGAGTCCTGAATCACCCTACACGTGATGCAGAACTCTATGCCTTCCTTCAAGATGTTAATATGTGGAAGCACTATCTAATGGAAAATAAAACCATTATCAACATTTATCACCAACCATTGCAATATTCATAGGTCTAGAGTAAGCTTCAACAAACCAAACAATACAAGTGGATTGGATTTTTTTAGTAGTTTCTTCTAGTCATAAAATATAAAAAGGGATACTAATAAGTTGGTATAAATGATTTCAATACCACTCACATCCAATATTGTATATTTGGAAACTCTTATGCACATGGATCCTTTTACCCATAATGCATACAAAGAGGCATAGTCAAAAGATGAGGAATTCAAAGAGGTGTTTCAACAACTGCATGGACAAATTTACAAAGAAGAAGGTGATAGTGAGGATGGGTATCATATATAGAATGGGTTCTCTGCAATTTATAAAATCTCTATGTCTGTAAAGGTGAAGCATTGCATCTTATTAGAGAGTCTCACACCTCCAAAGTGGTAGGACATTTTGGTGTTCGAAAAATAATTGCCAACTTACCAAGGTATGTATATTAAACAAAAATACAAGAAAATGTAGCTTTTTCTATTAGAGGATGCATACTTTTTTATACCATCAAACCCAATAATGTAAATAAAGTTTTATATCATCCCTTACCCATACCCACTCAACCCTAGGAAATAATTTCCATGTATTTTTTTGGTGGTTTTCCACCAACTAGGAAGGAACATGAATATCTATTTGTGGTAGTTGATAGATTCAACAAGATGTGAATTCTTCTTCCTTGTAAAAATACCATTAAATAAAAAAAATAAACAAACATGTTACTTTAATAGGCTTGCTGCACTTTCAGATATTAAGGAGCATCATCCTAGATAGGGATACTAGATTTATCAATACCTTTTGGAATACACTATGAGATAAGATGAGCGCTGATTTGAAGATATATATATATTTCCATCCATATATGTATGGGAAGAACAAATTATTAATCAATACTTTGGTTCAACATTTGAGTGGTTACACTTAGAAGCATCCAAAGGCCTCAGATGAAAATATAATCTACATTCAACATTCTAATAATAGAGAAGTCCATACTTCTACTAGTAATCCCCCATTTGAAAATTTCTTCTGGTATTTTTTATCTTTGTACTTGGATGTTGTATATGGAGAAAAAAAAGGATTAAGGGAATATTTCACATTTGTTTCTTTACTTCGTATTACCAAATATTGGGTTCTATAGACAATTTATTTTAGAAGTAGACAAAGTGAAGAAATAGTTGTGGTAGTTTCTAGATCATGGAGTAATTTGAGCAAGAACTTCACCTTGAGAGTCACCTATCATCACAATAAAAAATAAGGATGGGACTCAGAGAATATGTATCAACTACAGAGAGTTGAACACAATCACATGAATGGGTACCCTATTCTTAAGATCGACAATGTTTTAGATCAACTGTAGCATGAAAACTACTTCACCAAGTTGGATCTCAAATCGAGATACCACCAGGTACATGTTAAAGAAGAAGACACTTGGAAGTATTCCTTTAATACATGTAAAGGTATGCATGAATTTTTGGTCACCTTTTGTTTTATGTAATGCTATAGCTACATTTATGTGATTAATGGAATGATGTATTGCATTCCTATTTAGACTCATTTATACTAGTGTATTTGGATGACATATTGGTTTATAGCTCCACCTGGGAAGAGAACATATTAGATATCATCTAGGTGTTAGAGACTCTAAAAAAACATCAGTTTCCAACTATCCTTAAGAAATGTGAGTTTTCTCAATGGTCATTGGTGTATTTGGGGTACTTTATTCATGGATGGGATTTCAATATAAAAACCATGAAGATGGAGGCCATGATCAAGTGGCCATTTCCTATTAATTTCAATAAATTTAGGAGCTTTATTGAAGTTTATAATATCATTATTTGTTGGATATAGTGCCATTGATGTCAACAGTCGATGTCATGATGTGATGATAAGTTGGTATGACGAATTGTCATTGATATCAATAGTACTATGTTAGCATATAATGGTTGATGTCAAACACTTGGACGATATGCAGAGATTAAAGCTCAGAAGAGATGGCATGATGAAAATCAATAGGTATGGCACGATGAAACTAAGATAAAATCAAGACCATTGATATTCATGCTCTAGATCAACGGCAAGGATGAATTGTAGAGATCGAAAGGACTATTAAACATCGTGCTATTTTCAATGCCATAATTAGTCAGGACTGTCATATATAATAGTTTCAAAGATCGACGATTGTATTTGACTCACTAACAACGCACAACTTCAAATTGTGGAGTTTGGGTGATGAGTTAAATCACTAAAAAGTTGTGGTTCCAAAATCATACTTGATATTTAATACTCTTCGAGAGTATTCATGACCATTCTATCACCTTTGAGTGGAAGGATAGGATAAGAAAATATGGAGGTTTGTTGGATTTAAACCAAGACAAAGAAACATTGAAGATAGATCAAGTCATCAATCTAAGATCTTGATCAAACGAACATCATTTACTTCGAGTCTAAATATGTGAGGAGGTTATGCTTTGTGAATCTCACTTCGAAAGAATTTTGAATTAGAGATATTGAAATACCCAAAGTCCTGAAAACCAAAATTTTGAAGTCACTCTCAGTCGTCGATCTTTTATACCCTTCAGATACTATTCTGACCGTTATATCAAGGATATGAATATGTGTCACATTGCTAGATCTATAATATCAAACCACGTTAGCAAGGACATGTGGCACAATCAGATAATGACAAGTGTCGAGTTGAAATCAATATTTTAGGTACGTGCAAATCACGAATCTCAGTGACACGTGGCAGACACTTGGCTCATGCCATGTCATCAACTGACGTAAGCAAGTTACGACACTCTAGGATTTTTTCTTTGGGATTTGTACAACTAGTAGATGCCCTAAGTCCCTATGTCCCAAATGTCGAAGTCCCGAAGTGGAAATGGGTCATTCAATCTGAAGATCACTTTGGGTGCATTCTCAACCGTTGATCAAAATACAGTGAAAGGATAATGTAAGTAAAATAGACAAAGTGCCAAAGTAAATGGTGGCCATCCATATTAGTGCTTGATTAATTCCTAGCCATCATATTAAGAAATTAAAGATTAAGTGTAAGGATCAAATCTGACCATTGATCTGGTTTCGTGAAATAAGTGTGAATCGTTCGATCTGTTTGGTGAAATCTAATGTTGAAGATTTGAAAGGTGAAGTCCCGAAGTCCCAACTGTCATCCATCTCATTGGGAGATTAAATCATGACCGTTGATTATGATAAGTGTACAAGCACTCATTTGGCCCAACGTCTGGTCACCACTATTGGTCATATGGAATAAAAGATATAAAGGAAAAGATAAAGCATCACTAAATTTGATAAGCTTGTGGTTTTGCATTATCAGTCACATGTAATGGTTTGAAGGAAGTGACTTTGATGATCTTGGTTTCTAA
>JASDQU010249813.1:0-16399 GCA_032191745.1 Picea mariana | reverse complement strand
TCTTCTTTCCCTCATCCTCAAACTCTTCCTCATCAATGGTAATTGGGTTGGCACTCATACCCCAAGAGCTTGAAGTGCCCGTCACATCCACCAATTCATCATTGTTATCTGGATCCCAATCCTTCACTTTAAAGTTGATCTCAAAGGCCACTCTGCACAACATTGTGAACTTGGCTTCAAGTCTTCTAATTTTGTCTAGGTTCACTGCTTTCCTGTCCTCCTTATCATCCAATGATAGGGAAAAAAGAGTTTCTCCAAGCCAATATAACTCCATAAACCTAAATTCTTTGGTATATCAGGATTGAGTGAACCTAGTGTCTTCAACCTAGTCCTAAAACTCTTGCTGAATTATCATCTTTGAGGTCTCTTTACTGCTCAATCTTTCTTTTCCTACTAATTTTTCCATTCTTTGTTTTGTTTCTTGTGAGATATGCTTATCATAGATTAATTTGGACTACTTAGAAGCATGTTTTGTCCTTGTGGCCTGGGTCCTTTGTGAGGTATTCCTTTGCACCAGAGGTTTTTGAGACCCTTGCACTTGGCACCACTCTTACTATATTTTGGCAGGCTTTAGGCCTTTTCATCCACCATTGGAGTATCCCTATCAAATGAAAGGAGAATGTATTGACCTCCAATAGGCCAATAACCCATAACCCTATTCTCCCAGTCCCTAGCTTGAAAATTGGGATGGACCACCTTTAGGAGGGATAAATAAATAGCCCCATGAGTTTCCAACTAAACTAAGAAACATCAAGGGGCAGTTTCATCTAGACCAGAAAGATCTTATAGAAACACTTAAAACAACCAGACCAACTACCAATACCACCTTAAGATAACCTTTAAACATGCTTAATAACAACCCTAACATGGAACTCCACACTCATAGGATTAATCCATTCTTGCCATGTGAGACTAAGTCAATGCCCAGGACCAAATGAAAACAAACAAAACAAAATCTAGGCCAAAAATTAGAGCCACAAGTAATAGGGATACCTTGAAACCAACAACATCGAGGGAGATAGGATGCTTACTCGATAAGCTTGAGGGAGAGCCACTTTCCACTAGACCTCGTGAAACTCGGCATAGACCAAATAGATCCCCACTTGCTAACTTCAACTACACACCATTCTAGGACAAGAAACACCATTACCTCGACACATGGACACTCTTTCCCAAAAGAAAACCACGAAAAAACTAGAGGATTTCCCAAGGAAGGCCGCTCACACAAGGAGAGGCTTCAAATCGTTACAAAAATAATAATCCCAGAGAGTTTCCCACACAAAATGCAGACCCCTAGATGAGAGCTGAAACCAAGTTACTCGGAGAGTCATTCCCATAGTCCTCCTTCCTTTAGTTATAACTCCCTGCTTTTTCATGAGCCATGATCACCCACTTCGTTTGATAATCTTTTGCATTGATGTTTCTACTTGGTCTTAGCTCAATTCCCATCATGTGAAAACCTCTAATTCAAGTGCCATTACTCTACAGTCATTTCCTCCCATTATCTCTATACCTATGGCACGTCCTAGTTTAAGACCCCTTCGTCACCTTAGCGTGGGGATAGATATAAGTGTTGTACCTCCCTCCAATGCCTCATCGTGCAAACCACAAAAAATTGCAATTGCTAATGATCATGACCTTTTGGGGTTATGCGAGGTGGAGACTAAACTCACCATGTGTGAGGTCTAAGCCCTACTTATCATCACCCCATCTGGGTGGAGGAAAAAAATACTATTATTATAATTAATATTTTTTAATTTATTAAGGTGTTCTTTTTTTTTTTTTGAGATTTTAAAAATATGGTAAGTAATGTAAAGAAAATGGAATGAAAATTTTCAAAAATAGGTTAACTTCAAAATCATCATTTTGAGTTATTGTTTTTATATTTTTAATCATTATAAAGTGATATATTTTTTAAGGAGGTTAAGTATGCTTTTATTATCAATAAAGCTATGGTAAAGTAAAGTTAAAAAAATATTTTTTTTAACTTTAAATTCCATGAATTTTAAATTTATTGCATTATTTAATAAAATGTGTTTAAAATATATGGCTTTTATGGAAATATAAAAATTGTTTTTATTTTAAAAAATTCCCGCATCATATTCTTATTGTCATGGACATTGATTTATAGTTATTATACTTTGTTAGAATTTTATGATTTGTCGCAAAAAATTATATCAATAATTAGAAAATAAATTGTGCATGAGACAAACAAGAAGAATCATCTAAAGGGGTGGATGCACACAATTGCTTCCCTTTTTAATTGTAATGGGAATACTTACCCCTTGTTATTTTTGGAAGTATTCACATGTTCTTGTTTAAATAGCTTCATACTTTGTTGAAGCTCCATGCAGAAAATTACCACATGGAACCAACATTTGCAAGTCATTTAAAAAAAATAAAATTAATATGTGTGCATTTTTTTGTGTTGAAAAAAATAAACCACCACATTCTTTATTTTCCCCTAACTCATTGCTCGTTCTTTCTCTGTATTTCTTCTCCCCAATTATGAGCGCATTATTGTTAATTCAACCTAATCTTCATGATCCAAGAGGATCTTGGTGGCCTTCCACCGTTTCCATTGAATCAACATTTCCTGGCTATGGTTTTGATAAACCATGATATTCACCCTTTTGATGGGGAATGGAATGTAATTCCATCTTCGTTTGTTAATTACAAACATCATGTAATGATTTCCTGGTGGTCTTATGTACATGGTTACAACATAGCGTTAATGCATCAAATTAAATTATCCACATTTAAGCATAACCAGGATAGAGTAGTACTAGGATGGGTGACTGCATGTGAAGTACTAGTGTTTTACATGCCTATGGAATTTTATAAAATTATACTAGTTTATCCCACATGCATTAAGGAAATTTTTCTCCTCTCACTCTCTCATATATAATTGACTTGGAGGCCCTTTAAGCATACAATGGAGTGTGATGTAAACCTTGTTACAAATGAAGTGTAGCCAACATCTCATTCTTCTCAGAGATATGCTACTCCATTCTTCTAGTTTGTGTTCTACAATGTTTTTCTCTCTTATTCATTAATAGAAGTTGGGTTTCACTATATTTATGTGTTTCTTGTAATATCTTTGCGTATTTCCTTGTTATATCTCTGTTATATTTTTGTCTTCATGTCATTCTCAAAATAATCTGGATCAGTGATATCAGAGCAGTCTTCTCCTTGTCAGTTCTCAGAGCAGGTACCCGACGAGGTTAGGTTCTCAAGCTAGTCTCTCTTGAGGACAACCTCTCTCACTAACCCAAGTGACCTCCCATAGTGAAAGAAAAGAGAGATGACAGAGCATGAGATCATTTCAAGACATTGCTTGAGGAATCCCTTGTACGACAGAGGAACGAGATGATGGAAAACTTTGCTTAAATCCTTCAAAGACTACCGATGGCAGTGACTGAGGCTTCTTCGACAAGCAACCATTTTGGAGGTGCAACACCCTTCAAGATATAAGTCAATTTTGATATCCCCTTATTTGAAGGCCAGATAGATGCAGATGCTCTAGAAAAATGATTGAATCTGCTAGAAGGTTATTACTCCATCCAAAACAAAATTGATGACGAAAAGATCACCTTTGTGCTCCTTAAATCCCTTCCCTATGTCAGATCTTGGAGGAAAGGTTACTAGGATAGGTACACCATGAATGGATCTACACCATTCAAGAGGGAACCCACATGGGCAACCTTTGTAGATGCCCTAAAGAAGGAGTTATACCCTATCGAAAACTATGTTGACCAATATATGAGATGGACGACTCTACATCAGAAATGAGATCAGATGGTGTTGGAGTACACTAACATCTTTCATACCTTCAGCTCAAAGTTGGGTATCAAATACTCTGAGTGACACCTAGTTTTGAAGTATCGCATTGGTCTGCACAGGTACATCCAAACAAAGATGGATTTCTTGGACATATCCTCACTGGGTGTTGCTTATAGATATGCAGTCAAAATTGAGCAGAAATTCAAGCAGCAGAGTAAGAGGGAGTTTGGGTTTGAAAATATGCCACAATAAAATAATGGAAAAGGAAACCATAACTCACAGAATGAAGGACAAAGAAAGGAAGACTAAGCTCAAGAGAGTTGTTCCAAGACATAGGAAAAGAAAGTTAAAGAGATGTCTAAGAAAGACACTCGAAAGTGGTGTGAGTTCCACAACAGCCCTTGGCACAACACCGATGAATGTCGCTCGAAACAATCATTGGTGGATGAGTTCAAAGAAAAGGAATCGAGACATGACTTGAACTCTGATCCAAAGTACAATAAAAGGAAATATATCATCAATGCATAACCTATTGCTAATATCATGGCCACAACAATACAACTAGAATAACTAGAGGAGCTTTAGGAGGGGGTGTGCTTCTTCCACTCACAGATGTGGGTAAATGGGACCCCACTATATTTCATTGTTGACAAAGCGAGTCAGACGAACTTGATCTTAGTCGAGTTTGTCAAGAAATTGAAACTTCCAACGATTCCACACCCCCAACCACACACCATTGGATGGTTGAGTCGGGGATGATACATCCATGTCAACCAAAAATGTTGCCTGTCCTATGGAATCAAGCCCTTCAAGGATGAGGTATTGTGTGATGTTGCTCCACTTGAAGTTTGTGATGTTCTTTTAGGACAACCATATATGTGGAAATTTCATGCTATCTATGAGTCTCATCCCCGTAGTGTCATTATTACTCTAGGAGGTCATCTCTACAGGGTACTAGAGGTAGCTTCAATTACTTCCACTTCATTGATCTCAGAAAAACAATGCCGCAAAGTAATCTCTTAGACCAGAATTTTTTCCCTCTTCATGATTCAATCAGACAATGAACATAAGGTCACTGCGACCACTATAGCCTTGACCCAAGATGTTTATATCCAATAGAAGCATGTCAACAATATTGTAGAGGAGAAAAATAGAATGATATTCTTCCATATGTTCAACATAGCTCTATTTTCCATGACCCTTTTCATGTGTTCTTGGGGTTCCAACCATTAGCCCCCATTGATATAGATCTTCTTGTTGCATATTCACCGACAGAGTTCTCCCACACTTAGACTAAGGTAGATCATGCAACCATATTTTTTGAATGGGTCCAACACCTCCAACAAGTTCATGAAATCCTTCCACAAGAAAAGTACAAGAAGGACATCTACTTCAACAAATGCAAGTGGCTCACCAAGGTTCAGATTCAACAAAAATTTCCTCCTCTCCCAAGGTAAATTTACGCAATGGGGACCATTGCTTCCTAAGGGGGGAGGAATGATCCATTTGAATCTTGGTGGCCTTCCACCTTTTCCATCAAATCAAAATTTCAGGCCTATGGTTTTGATAAACCATGATATTCACCTTTTTTATGGGGAATGGAATGTAATTCCATCTTCATTTGTTAATTACAAACATTGTGTAATGATTTATTAGTGGTATTATGTACATGCTTACAACATAGCGTTAATGCATCGGATCCCATTAAAACTCTACAGTTTAGCACACTTGAGATAGAGTTGGGATGGGTGACCACCTGGGAAGTCCTATTGTTTTACATGCTTATGGAAATTTATAAACTTAGACTAATTTATCCCACATGCATCATGGGAATTGTTTTCCTCTCACTCTTTCTTACATAATTCAGGTGAAGGAGGCCCTTTAAACATGCAATGGAGTGTGATGTAAATCTTATTACGAATGAAGAATAGCCAACATATCTATCTTTCCAAAGATATGCTACCCCATTCATCTAGTTTGTGTTCTACAATGTTTTTCTCTCTTACTCATTAATAGAAGTTGGGTTTCACTATATTTATGTGTTTCTTGCAATATCTCTGTGTATTTCCTTTCTATATCTTTGGTATATTTTTGTCTTCATGTTGTTCTCAAAATAATCTAGATCACTAGGTCAGGACAAGCATAATGGACATTGGAATCATTGGAACTTGACATTTTCGATAGAAGAGCGCTCATTTCCATGTCAAATATTTTATATAGTTAAAATTTCATGTTTAACTTAAAATAAAAGTTCATTGTACAATATTACTCATCATTTCTTTCTTATTTGCTAATAAATTGTCCCCAAAGGTACAAATGTACACCATTATAATGTGGGGAGATGAAAATTGTTGTATTTTAAAATTGCATTAGCGATTGGAGTAGTGTGAAATATTGAATTTGAGAACATATTGGTACAATTGAAATATTGGTGGGGCATTATTGAATTTAATTTGTTTCCTAAGAATTTGTTGAATACAATTAGTTGAGGACCAATAAAGCCAACAAAATAAAATGAAAATGATAAAGATGAGAAATCAAGCTTGATATAGAGATGGCAAGATATTATAATTTGGAAAACAAAATAATTCTAGACATAAATGTAGACAAGGTAAACTATGAATAGAAATGTCATAACAAAGCACATATTGTTGCATTACCGTAACTTTCTTTAAAGAAACTATGGATCTCAAATAATAGTTTTGGCAAAGTATATTATTTCCTCCCTATGTTGGAATGTTAATAATATCAATCAATTTTTATTGGTGTGCAAAGAAAGTGAATGTCACTTATCAATGGGAAACATGCTCCTCGTCACTAGGGCACACATTGAGGTCAATACGCTTAAGAGAGTAAGAGTATCACTATCCATGGTATGATTTAGTATTATATATGAGTATGTTCATATCATTGACATCAAATTTGAGCCTCAATTTTTTAAAATAGTTCAATAGATGGACATGCCTACACCATAGCAGAGTTAGGCCATACTTTTCAATAACATATTTATAAGGGATATCTAGCTATTGTACATGAATTTCTTTAGTAATGAATACAAATATTTTTTTTTGTTTTATATTTTTTGTTTTTTCTATTAGTTCAATTAGATATTGGTTCAATAGTAATTACAACCAATACTTGGATATTTTTTGGACATCCAAAATTATAAAAGCACAATTTTCAGCCATAAGTAATGTTTGTTAGGTTTCCACCTATCTTGTAAAGTGAATTGAGCATACTTGGTAGGTTTTGAAATTTTGTTTTCAATCTATTGTTTGAATACATTGTGTAGATCCTTTCTACAAATTTTCTTTCAAATATATTTTCTCATTATTGGAAGGGTCGTTTCAAGCACAAATCGTATTGTGCATAGGTTTGAGTTTATTCATGTGTATGCATGCTATTTCAAGGATAATCATTGATTTCTAGTCTTGTAGAGGTTCTCAAATGTAATTTTTTTTTTCTATGGGATGCAAATTTTTTACTTGGACAACCCTAAGTAGAGGGATTTGAGATTGGATGTTCAAATATCATTACAATAAAAATGCAATATTTTTTTTTGTTTCATATTTTTTGTTTTTTCTATTAGTTTAAGTAGATATTGGGTCAATAGTAATTACAACCAATACTTGGATATTTCTTGGACATCCAAAATTATAAAAGCACAATTTTCAGCCACAAGTAATGCTTGTTAGGTTTCAACCTATCTTGTAAAGTGAATTGAACATACTTGGTAGGTTTTGAAATTTTGTTTTCAATCTATTGTTTGAATACACTGTGTAGATCCTTTCTACAAATTTTCTTTCAAATATATTTTCTCATTATTGGAAGGGTCGTTTCAAGAACAGATCGTATTGTGCATAGGGTTGAGTTTATTCGTGTGTATGCATGCTATCTCAAGGGTAATCATTGATTTCTAGTCTTGTGGAGGTTCTCAAATGCAATCTTTATTTTCTATGGGATGCAATTTTTTTACTTGGACAACTCTAAGTAGAGGGATTTGAGATTGGATGTTCAAATATTATTACAATAAAAATGTAATATTTTGTCCAGAAAGATAGGATGTTGACATCAATTTTGGTTCAAGAAATTTATATTAAGATGATTAATTACTTTGTCTTTTAGTAATTTTGGCTTTACGATTGATTAATTCATTTTCAATTATTTTGAATCAAACAATCTACATATTTTTTATTCATTAATTCATTTTTCACCGATTTTAGCTCAAAAAATTTACAATTTTATAATGATAATTTAAATCATTTTAAAATTATTTTAGTTTCTAACAAAATCCAACTTTAATGATTAACATAATTTTTATGTACTGACTTCACCAAATAAATTTTACAATTTTTCATTGCATGTCCATTAATAATGGACATGAAATTTGTTGTTAGATATTCATTAGTAATCGATGGATATAATTTCTTTCATTCATACACATCACCATCATACAATCAATTGCATGCATCTCTTTCTTTCCTTATTGGTTTAACCAAGATAATTTGTATCCATTAGTTGTACATACAATACCAAGAATAAATCAAATGGATTTTCCTTGACAAATTAAATGGAATTTCCTTGACGTTATCTATATCATTACTATTATGCAATATATATCTATATAAATCTTAACTTGTCATCTCTACCATTTTTCCTAGATTTCTCCTAGATTATCCTACAAATACTTAAAAAAATAAACAAATTTTAAACTACGCCATTATACTACTCCCTAAAAAAAAATATTTTAATGTCTCCCCTTTCTTATAATGCTGTACTTTTTACACCTTCAAGACCAATTCCTAATTTACATCAAGATAATAATAAAATTAATTAATATAAAAGAAATATTTTAAAATATAATATAAAGGAAAATCTTGAAAAAGAATATACCATCATCCTTCAAAATCCATGGAATCCTAGTAGTGAGATTTTCTAGCCACCCTATGTTAGAGTGTTGGAGGGAAGTGGGATAGCTTGAGGGATTGCTAAGTGGAAAAGGGGATCCCATTCCTTGGGATGTACAGTGGCAAAAGATGGTCATGGATTGAGACTTCTATAGGATTCAATATTGATCATGAACATGGGAATACATATATGAGAAGAGAATTCAAGCCAACCATAGGAAGAGTGAATTCATCATTCTTGATTCATAATATTAGTTTGTGGGAGACATATATTGTAGAGAGAATTAGTGTAGTAGAAATCCTATGGTTGGGTATATTGTCCTTCTTTTGTAACCAATTGGTGGACAATTTCTAGATAGACAAGTGTACATGAATGTACATGTGAATGATGTTGAATTAATATGGTTTATGTCATGGATTGAATTAATTTCTAGTTTTTTCATTTTTTATTATTTGTATTAGTCTACATTATAAATTATGGTCTCATGGATAATTGAATGGTGTCATTAGGTTGCATAAATCTGTATTTTCATGCCTAGATATGGTAACTAGTTAATAAAAGAACGTTGAGATATGGTATCAAAGGAAAAATGATGTGAATTTGGGTGGTTAAATAAGTACCTCATATCCTCAAGGTGCATAGAGGGTTTGGTTACATTACAATAAGGATTGTACCACCGACTATAATTCCTTATCATAGATGGTATACTTTTTTTCTTAACTTCATTTAATTTCTCATTGAAAAAAACCACAAGTTTATCTTCTTCGACTAATACACTTCCATTAGCTACCCCTAAATCATCACATTCAATTGTAAATAGTTTTTGAAAAGTTTGGTAGTAAGAATTGGTGCTTCCATAACCCTTCTTCTGAGTCTTCCAAAAATCACAATCGTTGCCCTTTTCTAAGTAAGGACTTTCCATTTTGTGCAATTAGTCAAGGGTGCACTTATACGACTGAAATTATTAATGGATCTCTTGTCAAATTTCACCAATCTATGGAGTATATTCACTTATTTGATACTTTGAGGAGACTTAGGCCACTCAATTATTTCCACAACATTTTCTAAATCCATGCTCAATTCACCAACTAAAATAACGTTACCCAAGAATACCAGATTATCCTTGCAAAACTCACTCCTTTTAGGGTTGATAAACAACTTTTCCACTCAAAGTATGTCAAGTAACCCTCTCAAATTTTATGCATGCTACTCCATATTTTTAATAAAAAACAATATATCATAAAAATAGTATATGATAAACTTTCCAATGTGTATTCTGAATTCTTGATTCATGGTTTGCATGAAGGTAGTCAGAGGATTGGATAAGATGAATGGCATCACCACCCACTTAGATAAACCATGTTTTTCTTTAAAGTAGTCATTCACTCATCATGTTCACGAATAAAAATATAATGGAATCCACTTCTGAGATCACTCTTGGAGAAGATCCTAGAACTTGACAAGAAATTGACTAAGCCATCCATTCTTGGCGATGGATATCGTTACTTCATAGTTATTTTGTTAAGGGCTCTAGAATCCATGAATGACCTCCAATTATCTCCTTTGTTTGGGGAGATTAGGGAAGGTGTGGCACATGGGATCATGATTTCCCTTACAAATCCCCTTTTCAATAATTCTATAATCGGCCTCCTCATTTCCTCTTTTTCTATAGAATTGATCCTATAAGCAGCTTGATTTGGGAGTTTGGCATCTAGAATTAGATTATTTTGATGAGTAATGACTCTTGAAGGATGGAAACTAGTTGGTAGGTTATATGGTGTCAAATTTTATTATTGTTGTAGTAATTTGTACACTTATAATGAAACTACTTGCTGATCTAATTTCTCTTTTTCTTAGAGGTATAAAAAATACTAAATCTCACCCTTTGACTCTTTGGAAAACTTCTTCCAACCCATTTTAATCAAGGATATAGTTTCTTATTTACTTGATTACTTTCCTTTAAAAGGATTTAAAAGATGTCATTTTACCTCATGATGTATCTCATAAGTGTTTTCTCTACCATGGTGAACTACATTTCATTCATATTGCAAAGGTCTACCAAATAGTAAATGGAAAGCATCCACTAGCACTACGTCACATAACACACATTTGTTTTCATAAGGACCAATTTTGAAGTCATTGAGACAATATTGATTTATAAGCACACTATGATCAATTTTTCAACCAATAAATATTATAGGGATGTGATTTTGGAATGCATGTGAGTTGTAACTTTTACACCATTTTTGTACATACCAAATTATCAACAGGTCCTTCATCTAGAATCACCTTGCAAACTTTTTCTTTGCACTTGCATTTTGTCTGGAACACACTCTTCTTCTTCCAATCATCTTTGGGGGTTTCTTTGTTCTCGGATATTATGATTATCCTCAACATCATATTCTTTTGTATCTATGTTGAAAGTTCTTCTATCAAGTACTCTTCTTCTTTGTTAAGTACCAAAGAATGAATACAAAAGCACCACAGTAGATATGCAAGAATAATATGAAAAATATCTTTATTATTATCAAACCCTTAGGGTAGGGAAACACCATAAAATGGATCCTATTATGGAAGGGATCCTCTCCTATTCACTTGCCTATTTGAGGAGGAAACCTCCTATTGATATTCAACTCCAAATACAATACTTTTCTTCACATCTCATTACATTGCATGAACCCCTTTATATAGTGCAACCAACCACCTAAGAACATTCTATAGGAGGAACCTTCTAGAAGTAGAACCTTCTAAGAAGTCCTCTTACATTTATTATATCTAACTACCATAGTGGGCCTTATTTAATAATATAGTGGACCTATTCCACCTTACATTGAATGAACTCTACTATTATAACTATGGGTCGTTCGGGCCCCCCACTACCTCTCTATCTACCTAACATTACATCCCTATTACTAAATCATTGTCCTCAATGCTTGATATACAACTATATACCAAGGTCCCATGGATAAGAGTGCACAATAATTCTAAAGTAGACTAGATAAATATGGTCTCATGGAGAAATGAAAACCATCATGATAAAGTAGTCCAACTTCCATTGTAAACCAAGGTCCCATTTCCAAGAGCTCATGTGAACGCTACGGGGAAGATGTTTGAACTCAAGAACCAACTAAAAATGATGCTCCAAAGATCTGCATTGATCATGAGGTTCCAAATATGTAGATCCCTCCATATCCACAAAATCATCTGAATAACACATTAATACTAGAGAATACTGAAAATAGTGTTCATAGAAGGTGTTGTACTTCTCTCCATAATGGTCTCTACATAAGGTGAAGGAGAGTCATCAAATAGAATATGGAAGTGGTTGTCATCCCAAAAATGAAAACTATCCATATACCAATCATCACAAACATCTTCAAAATAATACCATGCATATAATTCTTGAATGTATTCATTTATGATGTTCCGCATCATATATCTTGCTTGCATTGTAAGGGTGATTTCTTGAATATTTTGCACACTTGCCTAAATATTTTGAATACCTTACTGAAGACATGTCTCGAGGGATGCAAACTTATGTGGAAGTTTCATGATAAATCTAATATCCATTGCAAACACTACATATAATCTACCAAAATAAAAATTGTCTATCCAATGGAAATGATTTGGTAGCAATCTAAGCACACTATGAAAAATGATGAGCTCTGTAGTTTCGTTGTCGTCACGAAACCCCCCCAAAAATGGTTGATTTTAAATCAATGATATATTCACTTCTGGAGCTCTGAATCAGGTAATTGTCTTTTTAAAATCAACTATTTTTGAAAGAGGAACTCAGATCTGTAATTTTTTTTAGAAATTTCAGCCTCCAGCTGCTACAGAAATAAACAATTGTGTCGTCGTCCGTGGAAAAAACCTTGAAAATTTGCATATTTTAAAACTTCAATAAATTTACTTCCCGGACTCCGTTTTGGCCTATTTTTTTTTTAAGATTGGGTATTTTTCTGAGAGGAATTAAAATATACAATTTTTTTGGCCAAATTCTACTCATAAAGTTTCATATCTGAACCTTAAGTATGTCACCCTCTTTTTTCCATAGAAAAAATCTACAAAAAGAGCCAAAACATTCTCCCCTTCTTTGGCCAAGGAAAGTGATCTGATACCACTTATTAATTACCTGAATAGATATGAAAATATATCTCAAAATAACCAATAATATCAACAATAATAAACCAAACCTTTCACCAAAATAATGAACACAAGAAATAGTCAAAACCCCTGAGGTAGGGTAACATCATATATTAATCCTTAAGGAAGGATGAAAATCCTCAAGCAAAGCTTGATACATTCACAAAACCACACTTTTATTATAAGAAAACCCTTGAGGTAGGGAAACACCATACAATGGATTCTATTATGGAAGGGATCCTCTCCTGTTCACATGCCTCTTCGAGGGGGAAACCTCCTAATGAGCTACAACTCCAAATACAATACTTATCTTCATATCTCATTACATTGCATGAACCCCTTTATATAGTGCAACCAACCACCTAAGAACATTCTAGAGGAGGAACTTTCTAGAATTATAACATTCTAAGAAGTCCTCTTACATTTATTATATCTAACTACCATAGTGGACCTTATTTAATACTATAGTGGACCTAGTCGACCTTACATTGAATGGCCTCTACTATTATAACTATGGTCCCTACGCCCTCCCCCACTACCTCTCTATCTACCTAACATTCTTCTCCTTCTTGGGCCACCATCACCCTTTGGAGTTTTTAGGGTAGTGTATAGCCTTATGGGGTTTGCTTCATATAAAACTCCTTAAAGGCTTCCAACTTCAAAAAAATGGTTATCCTCATCCTCCCCTTCCTTGGATGTCCAACTTAACATTACCCTTTGGTTCTTGTTCATTAGTAGGTTTGGAGGAACTTTCTCTTCTCCTACTCAAATTTTTACCACCCAATATGATTGTTTCTTTTCCCTTTGCATTTAATTTTCCCTTTGATTTTAAGGTCAATTAATATGTTTTATCTGTGATGCTTACTTTCAATAGAGTTAGCTCATATTGGAGTTGAAATCTAATCCCATTGATGTATCTTAATACTACATTCTCATTGTCTTCCTGGAAAGCAATCCTAATTTGTACGATATAAAATTAGTTAGTATAAGATAGTATTGATAACTCCTCCTATTTTATATTTTGAAACTCCTTAAAAAGTGTGTGTTGATAATATGAGGACATAAACTTATTTTTCAAATGTTTTGGCATATTTTTGCACATTCTGATTTTCTTTTTACCTTATCTACTCCTAACATTCTTGAGGTACTCGAACCATAGAGAAACATGAGACTCCATTTTTTATATTGCAACTTTGACACATTGTGGTTTAATTTCCTCACTTCCTTCTATCTCATAGTATTTCTAAAATCCTTGAATCTAATCCATGAACACTTCTGGATTTAATTAACCTTTAAAACAAGGGCCAACATCCATATGGGTTCCCTATTCCAAACGGTGAGAGGTCTAATTGGGACTTCCTGTCGGGGGTAACCCCTACTGTTGACAAAGGGTGTTTTTGGTTGCATCAACAAGGTATTTAACCCTAAGTTTTATTCTTTTTTTGGTTATAGCTTCAATAATTCTCTCCATGTGCTTTTTATTGGATAACTATATAATTTTCCATCTATGTTGGTACTTTTTGGGTGGAAAAATTGGAAGAATTGATTTGTAGGGCCCATTTTAGTGGCAAATCCCAGTTTAGGAATTTGTGGTCCAAAAACTTCCATAGCCATTTTGAGGTCAAAATTTTACAAGCATAGATCCCGGTCGCTCAACATTGTTCTACACACTAATACCTTTCCAATGGTACAAAAATATCCTCAATCAGATCTTGTATGTTGAAGATATGCTTCTCGCAAGTTGAACTAACTTGTTGACCACAATGGTACTAAGTGGACACCACATGAGGCCCCATTACTCACACATGTGGGGAAATCCATGTCAGGAATTTCAAGAATATTCTAGAAGGTACACAACCTAACACTAATTGAGGGTTGATACATGTATAAACCCTTACCCTAGTTGGTTATCAAGTGATGTTAAATATTGGGCCACTAAGAGGAGAAAGGGGTTCCATTATTTATCATTTTACTTGTTCCATAGTTGATAATTACATCTAGGAGTGGGATTTGAGAGCATAGTAGAGGAGGAATAAGATTCAATAGAATATATTCTGTACGTTTTAAACCTGTGAAGTAAATCAATGCATATAGATTCTTAAGCAAAACAAAATTTCATCAATGGCTCATACAGAGAGTACACAAAGATTTTATACCGAAAACCCTCAACCGGGAAAACCTTTCTTATATTCATTATATCGAATTTCACCATTTACCATACAATATATACAATGTTTCTAGGTATTTCATATATACCAAAACCCTAATCCCTTAATCCGAGATTAATTTAATAAACTGAGAAAAATAGCAAAAACCGCCTGAAAAAAAAAATTTGGGGCGTTGCCCCGAACGCTGCCCGTAACCCGGGGGGGGGGGCATACTGTTAAGCCCTAATATTGTCTCATTACCTCTTAATTGGGGCATATTATATTAGTAATGTTATTTTCTTTATGTTGGCTTTAGGCCATTAGTTGTAATTATACCTCCTACTCTCCTATATATACCAAGGAGACATTTTCATTTTGAATCATCTTGTACTTGAACATTTAAGTGGGGTAAAAGGAGGTTTCCCCCTTGAAGAGGCTTATTGTCTGAAATTATCTCTTTTTCAAGGCATTGAGTACTTTTTTTGAGGTTTTTCTGTGCTATATTGATATTTGGTTCTTAACATATCGTATCAAAGCTCAGGATCTTGGGGTTTCGTTGCTACATCTGAGACACCTTGGAATTTTCACTATAACTTTTTTTCTACAACGTTTCAGAAGGAACGGCTTGGAGGATATTTATTATATGGATCAAGGTACGTTGGGTTCAACATAAAGGTCTTGAGGCCTTATTCTTTTGGAGATACAGCCTGTACAAGATAGGATTCTAGAATCATCCTGAACTAAGTCATTGCGGAATTTTCACTATAAAAACTTTTCTGTAATGTTTCAGAACCTTAACTCTGGAGGATATTTATAGAAATTAGTAATGTATCTATGGTAAAACGTTTATCTTATTGGTCATCATAAATTTTTAGATACACCCTATGTAAGATAAGGTATATGACTAGTCCTATTGATTAGTCTCAAGAAGGTGTTCCAGGTAAAACAATCATAAATTCTTTCTAGAGTATCCAAATTGAGTGGGAATAGTTTCATTGGATTGTGGACAGTCTGTAGTATTTATGGTGTGAGTTTTAGAATTTAATATCAATCATTTTGTGCGGGGCACGCTATACAAGTGAGATCTTCTGGAAAGGCCAAAAATCGGCAAGTTGTGGGGAAGTTACCGTAAATTCCACTTGGCACATCCAATTTTGATCAGACTTATGGCATTGCAGAAAAGAAATATTAGAGAACTACATAAAAGAAATTTTCATACCCAGAAGGGACAAAACTTGGGAGATACAACAAAATAAATATTGTCTAGCAAAACCACCTCAAAATCAAGGTTCAAAAGTGATACTTGGCCAACATGCCACCAAAAAAGGGAACTTGTACACCAAATAAGCCTCCAGAAAATACTACTTGGACTCTTGATGAAGGTGAAGAAATTATTAGGGACATAAATGAACTAC